>CM022954.1:50161412-50465229 GCA_012931725.1 Litsea cubeba
CGTGAATCTATACAAGAAATAACTGCAGTCTTTAAGTAGTGATTATCTGGGGATGGATCTGTGACTCGGTGAGTATCTTCTAATTGCGAGATTCATAGTGTTTGATTGTTGATCCAGTTTGGATCCATGGTTTTTCACCCGGTTAGGGTTTTCCACGTTATATTTGGTGTCCCTTGTGGTGTGTGCTTTTGATTTTGTTTTCGCTACATATTATATTATTTTTTGTACACTTTGGGTTGTTGAGTTGACCAATCTAGAAATCATCCAAAAACTTTCATTCAATTTATTGACTGATTGGTTATCATAATTCATGTATGTACAAACCAATTGGTTATGAGAACTATTTTTCTAATGATAAATGCATGTTAAGAATGACCTTCTACACTAAGAATCTAGTTACCATGAGTGGTTCAACTCATATACTCGCAAAAATCGTTGCTTCAACTTCAAAATTGTCAGTGAAACCCGATACACATGTATGTATCCTATTTGGGAAAACTTTAACTGTGCAACTTGCAAGTTCCCCTCTTGACATCGTGAATTGATACTAACCGCGCGAGTTAATTCTTGACATTGTGACTTAATGATGTTAATGTTCAATTCATGCTCGAAAGTGAAAAAAGTGTGGGAGAGAATACTAAGCTTTGGAGCAAAATCTCCATAGATTATATTAAAAGTAAGGTCAAAATAAGTACATTAATTGTTAAATAAAGTCACAATGGAATTATTCAACCCTCACTTCAAAGATTCCTGAACTCGGCATGGCAGACACGTCTCATAGAATGTTTCAGTTGAGACTATGTTGGATTCCTATATGTTTGAGCTGATTTTATAATAATTGTAGTAAAAGTACATTAAAATAAGGACATCATTATAATTGATAGAAAACACAAATCAATATAACATGATAGAGAAGCTTACTAGTGCGTGGGGGATGTTGGTGAATGGAATTGATCAGAAGTAGAAAACCCGAGTCTGTGAATAATGTTGGGCACATATATGGACACTAAATCTGGAGCTCACAAGTGTCATGTCCTAACTTGTGAGTTATGTCTTAATCTCATGGGTATCATGTCGAACTCGAGAGAGATAAAGTAAAGGGTTATTTAGTCTAGAAAAAAATGAAGTGTGCGATATAAGATGTTTTGGGGCATTATATGCATTTGAGGATCCTTTTGGAGGTATGGGATATTTGAGGTTTCTTTTCATAAAAACCCCAATTTAAAATGTTCCGGACATTATGTTTCTGGTTTTTTTTTTTTTTTTTTTTAAAATTTTGCAAGTGGTTTGCCGATTCATTGTTTATTTTAAAAGATAAATCAGACTAAAGTGAAGATGAAAAATTAGTCATACACCGTCACTACAAGAAAAACTGCCTTTAGCAGCGGCCGGAGGCCGCCGGTAAAAGTACTATTGGCCGCCGGTAAAACCAATAGCGACGGTTAGCATGGCCGCCGGTAGGCGTCGGTACATGTCCGGTCGGTAAAAGTTTGGGCGGCGGGCATCGACCGCCGCTATTGCTTTTTATTGCGGCGGTACTGACCGCCGGTAAAAGAGATTCGTCGCTTACTTAAACGACGAAGAAAACTTTTAGCGGTGCTCGTTGACCGCCGGTAATATTAAAATTAGCCGCCGCTAAAAACATTTTTTTGTAGCGGCGGTCATATGGCCGCCGCTAAAAGTAGTATATTTTTTAAAAAATATTACTCTGTAGCGGCGATCAAATGGCCGCCGCTAAAAGCAGTATTTTTTTTTTTTTACAAATATCAACCCACATTAATCACAAAAATACCTGCCAAAAATTTACAAAGATCCATCTTAGCATATTCTTCACACAAGACACAAGTGGAAGAAACTTTACTAAAGGTAGCAACAGGAAAACCAACTCATACCTGACCATAGGATGGCATATTTTAGTCATTTTCGAACAAGCATGGGTCTTCTAAATACACGTGGAAAGTAATTCAGTCATGATTTAACTATAAATAGTACTCTTGACTCCCAACTTCATGGATGCTCTGCCAAGTGAACTTCACAAACACAAAACATATACAAGGTTGGGAATGGGCACATTCTAAAATGGACTATCCTAACTATCCAACCTTAAAATCTTTTCTGGTTACGAGTGTAGCCAGCAAATATATGAAGAAAATTGTAGGTGGTGTTGAAAAACCACCTCAAATAGCATCATTCCATCATTCAACATTTGATTGTATATGCCTGCTAAAAGAAGGTTCTCAAATAATCATGAGCAACGCATTCAAGAAACTCAACTGCAAATGATAGCACGCACCAACAACACATTCAATTGAATATATTATATTAATTGTATATAACATGCAACAACTGAGATAGTTGGGCACCTAACATGAAAACATGACATGAAGATATCCAATTGAATATATACATAAATGCCCATTAATCTATATATGTGATGCACATACAAATTCAATATCCACATCCACTACGTCAAAACGGTCGAAAAACCACAGTCATAGCCTGTAGCTTTTTAAAAAAACGACAGTTGTAGCTGTCGCTTTTTGTGTCTCACTTTACAGTGTAGCTTTTGAAAAACGACAGTTCTCATATGCGGTTTTTATTTTGAAAAAGCGACAGCTCAATACTGTGGACAATTTAGTTTCTAATACGACATTCATCGTCTGTCGTTTTTTTTTAAAGGCACCTGCCCCTTTTGGGATAAAAAACTATAGGCAATGGCTGTGGTTTTTTTTCTATTTTTCCTAAAAAAAATTAAAATATCTCAAATATTAAACATATTTAGTATCAATAACAATCCATTTAAACAACTCAAACAACCATATCGTCAACAATCTAAAACTCAAACATCCACATATTAGCCATCCAAACAATACCCTTGTAGAAGATCATCTTCTTGTGTAGAAGATTGAAGGAGTCAAGCGGTCTAGAATCTGTTGCAATCAATGGTGTGAAGTCGTTGAGGCGTGAATCTATACAAGAAATAACTGCAGTCTTTAAGTAGTGATTATCTGGGGATGGATCTGTGACTCGGTGAGTATCTTCTAATTGCGAGATTCATAGTGTTTGATTGTTGATCCAGTTTGGATCCATGGTTTTTCACCCGGTTAGGGTTTTCCACGTTATATTTGGTGTCCCTTGTGGTGTGTGCTTTTGATTTTGTTTTCGCTACATATTATATTATTTTTTGTACACTTTGGGTTGTTGAGTTGACCAATCTAGAAATCATCCAAAAACTTTCATTCAATTTATTGACTGATTGGTTATCATAATTCATGTATGTACAAACCAATTGGTTATGAGAACTATTTTTCTAATGATAAATGCATGTTAAGAATGACCTTCTACACTAAGAATCTAGTTACCATGAGTGGTTCAACTCATATACTCGCAAAAATCGTTGCTTCAACTTCAAAATTGTCAGTGAAACCCGATACACATGTATGTATCCTATTTGGGAAAACTTTAACTGTGCAACTTGCAAGTTCCCCTCTTGACATCGTGAATTGATACTAACCGCGCGAGTTAATTCTTGACATTGTGACTTAATGATGTTAATGTTCAATTCATGCTCGAAAGTGAAAAAAGTGTGGGAGAGAATACTAAGCTTTGGAGCAAAATCTCCATAGATTATATTAAAAGTAAGGTCAAAATAAGTACATTAATTGTTAAATAAAGTCACAATGGAATTATTCAACCCTCACTTCAAAGATTCCTGAACTCGGCATGGCAGACACGTCTCATAGAATGTTTCAGTTGAGACTATGTGGATTCCTATATGTTTGAGCTGATTTTATAATAATTGTAGTAAAAGTACATTAAATAAGGACATCATTATAATTGATAGAAAACACAAATCAATATAACATGATAGAGAAGCTTACTAGTGCGTGGGGGATGTTGGTGAATGAATTGATCAGAAGTAGAAACCCGAGTCTGTGAATAATGTTGGGCACATATATGGACACTAAATCTGGAGCTCACAAGTGTCATGTCCTCTAACTTGTGAGTTATGTCTTAATCTCATGGGGTATCATGTCGAACTCGAGAGAGATAAAGTAAAGGGTTATTTAGTCTAGAAAAAAATGAAGTGTGCGATATAAGATGTTTTGGGGCATATATGCATTTGAGGATCCTTTTGGAGGTATGGGATATTTGAGGTTTCTTTTCATAAAAACCCCAATTTAAAATGTTCCGGACATTATGTTTCTGGTTTTTTTTTTTTAATTTTTAAAATTTTGCAAAGTGGTTTGCCGATTCATTGTTTATTTTAAAAGATAAATCAGACTAAAGTGAAGATGAAAAATTAGTCATACAACCGTCACTACAAGAAAAACTGCCTTTAGCAGCGGCCGGAGGCCGCCGGTAAAAGTACTATTGGCCGCCGGTAAAACCAATAGCGACGGTTAGCATGGCCGCCGGTAGGCGTCGGTACATGTCCGGTCGGTAAAAAGTATTGGGCGGCGGGCATCGACCGCCGCTATTGCTTTTTATTGCGGCGGTACTGACCGCCGGTAAAAGAGATTCGTCGCTTACTTAAACGACGAAGAAAACTTTTAGCGGTGCTCGTTGACCGCCGGTAATATTAAAATTAGCCGCCGCTAAAAACATTTTTTTGTAGCGGCGGTCATATGGCCGCCGCTAAAAGTAGTATATTTTTTAAAAAATATTACTTTGTAGCGGCGATCAAATGGCCGCCGCTAAAAGCAGTATTTTTTTTTTTTACAAATATCAACCCACATTAATCACAAAAATACCTGCCAGAAATTTACAAAGATCCATCTTAGCATATTCTTCACACAAGACACAAGTGGAAGAAACTTTACTAAAGGTAGCAACAGGAAAACCAACTCATACCTGACCATAGGATGGCATATTTTAGTCATTTTCGAACAAGCATGGGTCTTCTAAATACACGTGGAAAGTAATTCAGTCATGATTTAACTATAAATAGTACTCTTGACTCCCAACTTCATGGATGCTCTGCCAAGTGAACTTCACAAACACAAAACATATACAAGGTTGGGAATGGGCACATTCTAAAATGGACTATCCTAACTATCCAACCTTAAAATCTTTTCTGGTTACGAGTGTAGCCAGCAAATATATGAAGAAAATTGTAGGTGGTGTTGAAAAACCACCTCAAATAGCATCATTCCATCATTCAACATTTGATTGTATATGCCTGCTAAAAGAAGGTTCTCAAATAATCATGAGCAACGCATTCAAGAAACTCAACTGCAAATGATAGCACGCACCAACAACACATTCAATTGAATATATTATATTAATTGTATATAACATGCAACAACTGAGATAGTTGGGCACCTAACATGAAAACATGACATGAAGATATCCAATTGAATATATACATAAATGCCCATTAATCTATATATGTGATGCACATACAAATTCAATATCCACATCCACTACGTCAAAACGGTCGAAAAACCACAGTCATAGCCTGTAGCTTTTTAAAAAAACGACAGTTGTAGCTGTCGCTTTTTGTGTCTCACTTTACAGTGTAGCTTTTGAAAAACGACAGTTCTCATATGCGGTTTTTATTTTGAAAAAGCGACAGCTCAATACTGTGGACAATTTAGTTTCTAATACGACATTCATCGTCTGTCGTTTTTTTTTAAAGGCACCTGCCCCTTTTGGGATAAAAAACTATAGGCAATGGCTGTGGTTTTTTTTCTATTTTTCCTAAAAAAAATTAAAATATCTCAAATATTAAACATATTTAGTATCAATAACAATCCATTTAAACAACTCAAACAACCATATCGTCAACAATCTAAAACTCAAACATCCACATATTAGCCATCCAAACAATACCCTTGTAGAAGATCATCTTCTTGTGTAGAAGATTGAAGGAGTCAAGCGGTCTAGAATCTGTTGCAATCAATGGTGTGAAGTCGTTGAGGCGTGAATCTATACAAGAAATAACTGCAGTCTTTAAGTAGTGATTATCTGGGGATGGATCTGTGACTCGGTGAGTATCTTCTAATTGCGAGATTCATAGTGTTTGATTGTTGATCCAGTTTGGATCCATGGTTTTTCACCCGGTTAGGGTTTTCCACGTTATATTTGGTGTCCCTTGTGGTGTGTGCTTTTGATTTTGTTTTCGCTACATATTATATTATTTTTTGTACACTTTGGGTTGTTGAGTTGACCAATCTAGAAATCATCCAAAAACTTTCATTCAATTTATTGACTGATTGGTTATCATAATTCATGTATGTACAAACCAATTGGTTATGAGAACTATTTTTCTAATGATAAATGCATGTTAAGAATGACCTTCTACACTAAGAATCTAGTTACCATGAGTGGTTCAACTCATATACTCGCAAAAATCGTTGCTTCAACTTCAAAATTGTCAGTGAAACCCGATACACATGTATGTATCCTATTTGGGAAAACTTTAACTGTGCAACTTGCAAGTTCCCCTCTTGACATCGTGAATTGATACTAACCGCGCGAGTTAATTCTTGACATTGTGACTTAATGATGTTAATGTTCAATTCATGCTCGAAAGTGAAAAAAGTGTGGGAGAGAATACTAAGCTTTGGAGCAAAATCTCCATAGATTATATTAAAAGTAAGGTCAAAATAAGTACATTAATTGTTAAATAAAGTCACAATGGAATTATTCAACCCTCACTTCAAAGATTCCTGAACTCGGCATGGCAGACACGTCTCATAGAATGTTTCAGTTGAGACTATGTTGGATTCCTATATGTTTGAGCTGATTTTATAATAATTGTAGTAAAAGTACATTAAAATAAGGACATCATTATAATTGATAGAAAAACACAAATCAATATAACATGATAGAGAAGCTTACTAAGTGCGTGGGGGATGTTGGTGAATGGAATTGATCAGAAGTAGAAAACCCGAGTCTGTGAATAATGTTGGGCACATATATGGACACTAAATCTGGAGCTCACAAGTGTCATGTCTCTAACTTGTGAGTTATGTCTTAATCTCATGGGTATCATGTCGAACTCGAGAGAGATAAAGTAAAGGGTTATTTAGTCTAGAAAAAAATGAAGTGTGCGATATAAGATGTTTTGGGGCATTATATGCATTGAGGATCCTTTTGGAGGTATGGGATATTTGAGGTTTCTTTTCATAAAAACCCCAATTTAAAATGTTCCGACATTATGTTTCTGGTTTTTTTTTTTATTTTTAAAATTTTGCAAGTGGTTTGCCGATTCATTGTTTATTTTAAAAGATAAATCAGACTAAAGTGAAGATGAAAAATTAGTCATACACCGTCACTACAAGAAAAACTGCCTTTAGCAGCGGGCCGGAGGCCGCCGGTAAAAGTACTATTGGCCGCCGGTAAAATCAATAGCGACGGTTAGCATGGCCGCCGGTAGGCGTCGGTACATGTCCGGTCGGTAAAAGTTTTGGCGGCGGGCATCGACCGCCGCTATTGCTTTTTATTGCGGCGGTACTGACCGCCGGTAAAAGAAATTCGTCGCTTACTTAACGACGAAGAAAACTTTTAGCGGTGCTCGTTGACCGCCGGTAATATTAAAATTAGCCGCCGCTAAAAACATTTTTTTGTAGCGGCGGTCATATGGCCGCCGCTAAAAGTAGTATATTTTTTAAAAAAATATTACTTTGTAGCGGCGATCAAATGGCCGCCGCTAAAAGCAGTATTTTTTTTTTTTTACAAATATCAACCCACATTAATCACAAAAATACCTGCCAAAAATTTACAAAGATCCATCTTAGCATATTCTTCACACAAGACACAAGTGGAAGAAACTTTACTAAAGGTAGCAACAGGAAAACCAACTCATACCTGACCATAGGATGGCATATTTTAGTCATTTTCGAACAAGCATGGGTCTTCTAAATACACGTGGAAAGTAATTCAGTCATGATTTAACTATAAATAGTACTCTTGACTCCCAACTTCATGGATGCTCTGCCAAGTGAACTTCACAAACACAAAACATATACAAGGTTGGGAATGGGCACATTCTAAAATGGACTATCCTAACTATCCAACCTTAAAATCTTTTCTGGTTACGAGTGTAGCCAGCAAATATATGAAGAAAATTGTAGGTGGTGTTGAAAAACCACCTCAAATAGCATCATTCCATCATTCAACATTTGATTGTATATGCCTGCTAAAAGAAGGTTCTCAAATAATCATGAGCAACGCATTCAAGAAACTCAACTGCAAATGATAGCACGCACCAACAACACATTCAATTGAATATATTATATTAATTGTATATAACATGCAACAACTGAGATAGTTGGGCACCTAACATGAAAACATGACATGAAGATATCCAATTGAATATATACATAAATGCCCATTAATCTATATATGTGATGCACATACAAATTCAATATCCACATCCACTACGTCAAAACGGTCGAAAAACCACAGTCATAGCCTGTAGCTTTTTAAAAAAACGACAGTTGTAGCTGTCGCTTTTTGTGTCTCACTTTACAGTGTAGCTTTTGAAAAACGACAGTTCTCATATGCGGTTTTTATTTTGAAAAAGCGACAGCTCAATACTGTGGACAATTTAGTTTCTAATACGACATTCATCGTCTGTCGTTTTTTTTTAAAGGCACCTGCCCCTTTTGGGATAAAAAACTATAGGCAATGGCTGTGGTTTTTTTTCTATTTTTCCTAAAAAAAATTAAAATATCTCAAATATTAAACATATTTAGTATCAATAACAATCCATTTAAACAACTCAAACAACCATATCGTCAACAATCTAAAACTCAAACATCCACATATTAGCCATCCAAACAATACCCTTGTAGAAGATCATCTTCTTGTGTAGAAGATTGAAGGAGTCAAGCGGTCTAGAATCTGTTGCAATCAATGGTGTGAAGTCGTTGAGGCGTGAATCTATACAAGAAATAACTGCAGTCTTTAAGTAGTGATTATCTGGGGATGGATCTGTGACTCGGTGAGTATCTTCTAATTGCGAGATTCATAGTGTTTGATTGTTGATCCAGTTTGGATCCATGGTTTTTCACCCGGTTAGGGTTTTCCACGTTATATTTGGTGTCCCTTGTGGTGTGTGCTTTTGATTTTGTTTTCGCTACATATTATATTATTTTTTGTACACTTTGGGTTGTTGAGTTGACCAATCTAGAAATCATCCAAAAACTTTCATTCAATTTATTGACTGATTGGTTATCATAATTCATGTATGTACAAACCAATTGGTTATGAGAACTATTTTTCTAATGATAAATGCATGTTAAGAATGACCTTCTACACTAAGAATCTAGTTACCATGAGTGGTTCAACTCATATACTCGCAAAAATCGTTGCTTCAACTTCAAAATTGTCAGTGAAACCCGATACACATGTATGTATCCTATTTGGGAAAACTTTAACTGTGCAACTTGCAAGTTCCCCTCTTGACATCGTGAATTGATACTAACCGCGCGAGTTAATTCTTGACATTGTGACTTAATGATGTTAATGTTCAATTCATGCTCGAAAGTGAAAAAAGTGTGGGAGAGAATACTAAGCTTTGGAGCAAAATCTCCATAGATTATATTAAAAGTAAGGTCAAAATAAGTACATTAATTGTTAAATAAAGTCACAATGGAATTATTCAACCCTCACTTCAAAGATTCCTGAACTCGGCATGGCAGACACGTCTCATAGAATGTTTCAGTGAGACTATGTTGGATTCCTATATGTTTGAGCTGATTTATATTAATTGTAGTAAAAGTCACTACAAGAAAAACTGCCTTTAGCAGCGGCCGGAGGCCGCCGGTAAAAGTACTATTGGCCGCCGGTAAAACCAATAGCGACGGTTAGCATGGCCGCCGGTAGGCGTCGGTACATGTCCGGTCGGTAAAAGTTTGGGCGGCGGGCATCGACCGCCGCTATTGCTTTTTATTGCGGCGGTACTGACCGCCGGTAAAAGAGATTCGTCGCTTACTTAAACGACGAAGAAAACTTTTAGCGGTGCTCGTTGACCGCCGGTAATATTAAAATTAGCCGCCGCTAAAAACATTTTTTTTGTAGCGGCGGTCATATGGCCGCCGCTAAAAGTTATATTTTTTAAAAAAATATTACTTTGTAGCGGCGATCAAATGGCCGCCGCTAAAAGCTGTATTTTTTTTTTTTACAAATATCAACCCACATTAATCACAAAAATACCTGCCAGAAATTTACAAAGATCCATCTTAGCATATTCTTCACACAAGACACAAGTGGAAGAAACTTTACTAAAGGTAGCAACAGGAAAACCAACTCATACCTGACCATAGGATGGCATATTTTAGTCATTTTCGAACAAGCATGGGTCTTCTAAATACACGTGGAAAGTAATTCAGTCATGATTTAACTATAAATAGTACTCTTGACTCCCAACTTCATGGATGCTCTGCCAAGTGAACTTCACAAACACAAAACATATACAAGGTTGGGAATGGGCACATTCTAAAATGGACTATCCTAACTATCCAACCTTAAAATCTTTTCTGGTTACGAGTGTAGCCAGCAAATATATGAAGAAAATTGTAGGTGGTGTTGAAAAACCACCTCAAATAGCATCATTCCATCATTCAACATTTTGTATATGCCTAAAAAAGGTTCTCAAATAATCATGAGCAACGCATTCAAGAAACTCAACTGCAAATGATAGCACGCACCAACAACACATTCAATTGAATATATTATATTAATTGTATATAACATGCAACAACTGAGATAGTTGGGCACCTAACATGAAAACATGACATGAAGATATCCAATTGAATATATACATAAATGCCCATTAATCTATATATGTGATGCACATACAAATTCAATATCCACATCCACTACGTCAAAACGGTCGAAAAACCACAGTCATAGCCTGTAGCTTTTTAAAAAAACGACATGTTGTAGCTGTCGTTTTTTGTGTCTCACTTTACAGTGTAGCTTTTGAAAAACGACAGTTCTCATAGTGCGGTTTTTATTTTGAAAAAGCGACAGCTCAATACTGTGGACAATTTAGTTTCTAATACGACATTCATCGTCTGTCGTTTTTTTTTAAAGGCACCTGCCCCTTTTGGGATAAAAAACTATAGGCAATGGCTGTGGTTTTTTTTCTATTTTTCCTAAAAAAAATTAAAATATCTCAAATATTAAACATATTTAGTATCAATAACAATCCATTTAAACAACTCAAACAACCATATCGTCAACAATCTAAAACTCAAACATCCACATATTAGCCATCCAAACAATACCCTTGTAGAAGATCATCTTCTTGTGTAGAAGATTGAAGGAGTCAAGCGGTCTAGAATCTGTTGCAATCAATGGTGTGAAGTCGTTGAGGCGTGAATCTATACAAGAAATAACTGCAGTCTTTAAGTAGTGATTATCTGGGGATGGATCTGTGACTCGGTGAGTATCTTCTAATTGCGAGATTCATAGTGTTTGATTGTTGATCCAGTTTGGATCCATGGTTTTTCACCCGGTTAGGGTTTTCCACGTTATATTTGGTGTCCCTTGTGGTGTGTGCTTTTGATTTTGTTTTCGCTACATATTATATTATTTTTTGTACACTTTGGGTTGTTGAGTTGACCAATCTAGAAATCATCCAAAAACTTTCATTCAATTTATTGACTGATTGGTTATCATAATTCATGTATGTACAAACCAATTGGTTATGAGAACTATTTTTCTAATGATAAATGCATGTTAAGAATGACCTTCTACACTAAGAATCTAGTTACCATGAGTGGTTCAACTCATATACTCGCAAAAATCGTTGCTTCAACTTCAAAATTGTCAGTGAAACCCGATACACATGTATGTATCCTATTTGGGAAAACTTTAACTGTGCAACTTGCAAGTTCCCCTCTTGACATCGTGAATTGATACTAACCGCGCGAGTTAATTCTTGACATTGTGACTTAATGATGTTAATGTTCAATTCATGCTCGAAAGTGAAAAAAGTGTGGGAGAGAATACTAAGCTTTGGAGCAAAATCTCCATAGATTATATTAAAAGTAAGGTCAAAATAAGTACATTAATTGTTAAATAAAGTCACAATGGAATTATTCAACCCTCACTTCAAAGATTCCTGAACTCGGCATGGCAGACACGTCTCATAGAATGTTTCAGGTGAGACTATGTTGGATTCCTATATGTTTGAGCTGATTTTATAATAATTGTAGTAAAAGTACATTAAAATAAGGACATCATTATAATTGATAGAAAACACAAATCAATATAACATGATAGAGAAGCTTACTAGTGCGTGGGGGATGTTGGTGAATGGAATTGATCAGAAGTAGAAAACCCGAGTCTGTGAATAATGTTGGGCACATATATGGACACTAAATCTGGAGCTCACAAGTGTCATGTCTCTAACTTGTGAGTTATGTCTTAATCTCATGGGTATCATGTCGAACTCGAGAGAGATAAAGTAAAGGGTTATTTAGTCTAGAAAAAAATGAAGTGTGCGATATAAGATGTTTTGGGGCATTATATGCATTTGAGGATCCTTTTGGAGGTATGGGATATTTGAGGTTTCTTTTCATAAAAACCCCAATTTAAAATGTTCCGGACATTATGTTTCTGGTTTTTTTTTTTTTAATTTTTAAAATTTTGCAAGTGGTTTGCCGATTCATTGTTTATTTTAAAAGATAAATCAGACTAAAGTGAAGATGAAGAATTAGTCATACACCGTCACTACAAGAAAAACTGCCTTTAGCAGCGGCCGGAGGCCGCCGGTAAAAGTACTATTGGCCGCCGGTAAAACCAATAGCGACGGTTAGCATGGCCGCCGGTAGGCGTCGGTACATGTCCGGTCGGTAAAAGTTTGGGCGGCGGGCATCGACCGCCGCTATTGCTTTTTATTGCGGCGGTACTGACCGCCGGTAAAAGAGATTCGTCGCTTACTTAAACGACGAAGAAAACTTTTAGCGGTGCTCGTTGACCGCCGGTAATATTAAAATTAGCCGCCGCTAAAAACATTTTTTTGTAGCGGCGGTCATATGGCCGCCGCTAAAAGTAGTAAATTTTTTTAAAAAATATTACTTTGTAGCGGCGATCAAATGGCCGCCGCTAAAAGCAGTATTTTTTTTTTTTTACAAATATCAACCCACATTAATCACAAAAATACCTGCCAAAAATTTACAAAGATCCATCTTAGCATATTCTTCACACAAGACACAAGTGGAAGAAACTTTACTAAAGGTAGCAACAGGAAAACCAACTCATACCTGACCATAGGATGGCATATTTTAGTCATTTTCGAACAAGCATGGGTCTTCTAAATACACGTGGAAAGTAATTCAGTCATGATTTAACTATAAATAGTACTCTTGACTCCCAACTTCATGGATGCTCTGCCAAGTGAACTTCACAAACACAAAACATATACAAGGTTGGGAATGGGCACATTCTAAAATGGACTATCCTAACTATCCAACCTTAAAATCTTTTCTGGTTACGAGTGTAGCCAGCAAATATATGAAGAAAATTGTAGGTGGTGTTGAAAAACCACCTCAAATAGCATCATTCCATCATTCAACATTTGATTGTATATGCCTGCTAAAAGAAGGTTCTCAAATAATCATGAGCAACGCATTCAAGAAACTCAACTGCAAATGATAGCACGCACCAACAACACATTCAATTGAATATATTATATTAATTGTATATAACATGCAACAACTGAGATAGTTGGGCACCTAACATGAAAACATGACATGAAGATATCCAATTGAATATATACATAAATGCCCATTAATCTATATATGTGATGCACATACAAATTCAATATCCACATCCACTACGTCAAAACGGTCGAAAAACCACAGTCATAGCCTGTAGCTTTTTAAAAAAACGACAGTTGTAGCTGTCGTTTTTTGTGTCTCACTTTACAGTGTAGCTTTTGAAAAACGACAGTTCTCATATGCGGTTTTTATTTTGAAAAAGCGACAGCTCAATACTGTGGACAATTTAGTTTCTAATACGACATTCATCGTCTGTCGTTTTTTTTTTAAAGGCACCTGCCCCTTTTGGGATAAAAAACTATAGGCAATGGCTGTGGTTTTTTTTCTATTTTTCCTAAAAAAAATTAAAATATCTCAAATATTAAACATATTTAGTATCAATAACAATCCATTTAAACAACTCAAACAACCATATCGTCAACAATCTAAAACTCAAACATCCACATATTAGCCATCCAAACAATACCCTTGTAGAAGATCATCTTCTTGTGTAGAAGATTGAAGGAGTCAAGCGGTCTAGAATCTGTTGCAATCAATGGTGTGAAGTCGTTGAGGCGTGAATCTATACAAGAAATAACTGCAGTCTTTAAGTAGTGATTATCTGGGGATGGATCTGTGACTCGGTGAGTATCTTGTAATTGCGAGATTCATAGTGTTTGATTGTTGATCCAGTTTGGATCCATGGTTTTTCACCCGGTTAGGGTTTTCCACGTTATATTTGGTGTCCCTTGTGGTGTGTGCTTTTGATTTTGTTTTCGCTACATATTATATTATTTTTTGTACACTTTGGGTTGTTGAGTTGACCAATCTAGAAATCATCCAAAAACTTTCATTCAATTTATTGACTGATTGGTTATCATAATTCATGTATGTACAAACCAATTGGTTATGAGAACTATTTTTCTAATGATAAATGCATGTTAAGAATGACCTTCTACACTAAGAATCTAGTTACCATGAGTGGTTCAACTCATATACTCGCAAAAATCGTTGCTTCAACTTCAAAATTGTCAGTGAAACCCGATACACATGTATGTATCCTATTTGGGAAAACTTTAACTGTGCAACTTGCAAGTTCCCCTCTTGACATCGTGAATTGATACTAACCGCGCGAGTTAATTCTTGACATTGTGACTTAATGATGTTAATGTTCAATTCATGCTCGAAAGTGAAAAAAGTGTGGGAGAGAATACTAAGCTTTGGAGCAAAATCTCCATAGATTATATTAAAAGTAAGGTCAAAATAAGTACATTAATTGTTAAATAAAGTCACAATGGAATTATTCAACCCTCACTTCAAAGATTCCTGAACTCGGCATGGCAGACACGTCTCATAGAATGTTTCAGGTGAGACTATGTTGGATTCCTATATGTTTGAGCTGATTTTATAATAATTGTAGTAAAAGTACATTAAAATAAGGACATCATTATAATTGATAGAAAACACAAATCAATATAACATGATAGAGAAGCTTACTAGTGCGTGGGGGATGTTGGTGAATGGAATTGATCAGAAGTAGAAAACCCGAGTCTGTGAATAATGTTGGGCACATATATGGACACTAAATCTGGAGCTCACAAGTGTCATGTCTCTAACTTGTGAGTTATGTCTTAATCAGTCGAACTCGAGAGAGATAAAGTAAAGGGTTATTTAGTCTAGAAAAAAATGAAGTGTGCGATATAAGATGTTTTGGGGCATTATATGCATTTGAGGATCCTTTTGGAGGTATGGGATATTTGAGGTTTCTTTTCATAAAAACCCCAATTTAAAATGTTCCGGACATTATGTTTCTGGTTTTTTTTTTTAATTTTTAAAATTTTGCAAGTGGTTTGCCGATTCATTGTTTATTTTAAAAGATAAATCAGACTAAAGTGAAGATGAAAAATTAGTCATACACCGTTTCATCATCAAGAAAATAAGTGCAAAATCTCCATGCTCATCTTGTCACGTCACGCAAATGATAGTACTATTAGCATTCGATGGTTATTTTAACTCAAGCATTGAAGCATACCGACTATCGAGTCTCTCTTCTCTTTTTCTTTTTATTTCCCTTTTCTTTTTTTAATTAGAAAAGAATACCTATAAAATAAAAAAGGCAAAGAAATGCAAAAGGTCCACTTGCTTGCATGGAATTGAATTCCTCTTAATTTCATAAATTTTATTCCTAATACAGTGGCTAAATTTGAGTCAGGCAAAGATGAAATCCAAACCTTTTGAAACTAATAAAGGAGTAGAACTCCGCACTGGGGCCCATCTTATGAAACCCAAACTGTCGAAAATAAATTCCCTTGTGGTATATGGTGATTCCTTAAGTTTTACATCAATTCGAGTTTGTTCCACAAACTTTGAATGATGTAAAAGTTGATCTTCACTTTGATGTAAAATAAGAGCAGGCCCGGCCCTGGAGGGGGGCAGTCAGTGCAACCGCCCCGGTCCCCAGTTTTCAGGGGGCCCAAAATTCCAAAAAAAATTTCCTCTCCTAACAAGAAAATCAGAAACCGTTTCCTCTCCTCAAGGCTACCAGCATTCAAAGCCCTCAACCCCTCAACGGCTCAACACTTAATCATTCAATCAATCAAAATCCTCATTCCTCAAGTCATTTGAATCCCATCTCAAACAAACAGCAAGCCCCAGAAAAAAAAAAAAAAAACAAGAAGAAGTAGAAGATCTGAAGAAGCACGCTGCACCCAGCACTCCAGCAGGCAGCAGGTCCACTGTTGATACTTTTTTTGAAGAAGCACCCTGAAAGTAGCAGTGTAGCACTATAGCAAGCCCAAAAAAAAATCAAGAAGAAGAAGCAGCAGCAGCGCTGCAGCGCCTCCACTTTCCAGGGCCGGTCCTGACCCGCCATCGCCCATCGCCAGATCTGGACCAGATCGGCAGATCATCGCCGTGCTAAGGTGCTAGCAGGCTACCCAGTCAAACCCCTCAACCCTTTTGGCCTTTTCATCAATCAAACTCTTTGATTCACCCCATCTCAAGTTCTAATTTCTCAAATCTCAACCAAACAGCAACTCAGCAAGCCCAAAAAAAAAAAAAAAAAACAAGAATAAGAAGAAGAACCAGCACGGCAGAACTTGACCGGCCACGGCCAGTGTTTGCTACTGCTGTCGCAGCGCTGCTCGCCTGCTCCACCGGACCACCGCCTCCACGGCCCACGCCTGTCGCCTGACGCCTCCACGGTTCCACCGACCACCGTCCAGATTCTCAGAATCTCAGGGCCAGCACCGCCTGACGCCTCCACGGTTCCACCGACCACCGTCCAGATTCTCAGAATCTCAGGGCCAGCACCGCCTGACGCCTCCACGGTTCCACCGACCACCGTCCAGATTCTCAGAATCTCAGGGCCAGCACCCACCCACTGCGCGGCTGCGCCGCTGCGCCAGCCCAGCAGCGCCGCCCACAACGGCACAACCACATCTCTCATCTGATCATCTCTGATTCTCTGTCTCAGGCAAGACTCAAGAGGTAGAGGAAGCCAGGAAGGCAGGAGTGCAGGAGTCACAGGACCAAGCGTCCAAGCCACCCAGACCCACCCAGGAATCACAAATCAGTAAATCAGACGATTCACATTTCACACACCTTTTTCATCTTTTGTAGTTTTGTTTTTCCATCAGGCACCAACACGAAGACCGAGGCAGTGGCACCCACTAGCCCAGATCAGTTGGACTTGGACCTGATCCAGACTATCTAGTGATCCATAATTCCATTCCACAGTTTCCACTGACAAGCCATTTTCTCTGGCTCTGGCAACAAGTCAATATAGGTTAGGTGGACCCATCTGCAACTCGCCTTTGGCAATAAAATATGAATATATAATTTTTGTATGTTTGTTTGTTTGTAGAACTGTGAATTCACATAATCACAAGAGTTAAACATTCTATTTGCAGGAATTCTTATAAGCTCTATTTGACTGCAAATTTGGAAATATCAAGTTTGTTGTTGTTGTCTTGTTGAGGGGGATTTCTCAAATTCCAGGTTATGTTGTTCTTTGTTTATTCTTTTAAGTATTAAAATTGCATTGGTTTTACTTGTACTATATCTGTTTTCAAGTAGCAATGTTCCCTAAGAAACAACCATCTGGAAGTGAAAAAAGAAAAAGAAAAAGGAAGAGAGAAGAATTAACTAAATCTCAAACTGGAGCTCTAGATAAATTTTTTCTTAACAAAACAAATAGTTCACTTGATAACTCAACTGAAGATTTAGTCAATGAATCTGAACAACAAAATCATGTTGAAGAATTTGTAGGAATTGATAATGATTTAATCAATGAATCTGAACAACAAAATCATGTGGAAGAACTAGTAGGAACTGAGAATGATTTTAATGAACATGTAGGTGACTTAGGTGAAGAAGATGAACATGTTGAGAATGAAGAAATTGATCATCTTTGTAATAATGAAGACATTGAACCTGAGGGTGTTGAACCAAGTTTTCCATTAAACTTTTGTGATCCTAGAATTTGGGATAATCTTGATGAAAAAATGAGAGCTTTACTTGTGGGAAAAGGTCCTCCAAGAGATAATAATATCAAATTTCCTAGGGATGAAAACTTTAGACATTTTTCCTCAACGTATTACATGAGAAAGTTACCAAATGGAGAGACTCATGATAGAAAATGGCTAGTATACTCAAAGAAATTGGATAAGGTATTTTATTTCTGCTGTAAGTTGTTTAAGACAATGTGTAGTAGAAGCCAATTAGCAAATGAAGGACTTACGGATTGGAAACATCTTAGTGAGAGGCTTAAACAACATGAAAATAGCACTGAACACATAACTAACATGAGTTCTTGGATTGAATTACATAGCAGATTGAAAAAAAATGAAACAATTGATAAAGGCATACAAGAACAAATTAGGAGAGAGAAGGAACACTGGAAACATGTTTTGGTAAGAATAATTTCTGTTGTCAAATGTCTTGCTAAAAATAATATTGCTTTCCGTGGAACAAAAGAGAGAATTTATGAAGAAAATAATGGTAATTTTTTAGGTATATTGGAAATGGTTGCAGAATTTGATCCAATAATGCGTGAACATTTTCGACGAATTCAAAATGACGAGATTCATTATCACTATCTTAGCCATAAGATTCAAAATGAGCTGATATCTTTGCTGGCATCAAAAGTCAGAAGTGTAATCATTGAGAAAATCAAACAAGCAAAATATTTTTCAGTGATACTTGATTGCACTCCTGATTCAAGTCACAAGGAACAAATGACTTTGATAATACGGTATGTGGATGTGTCAAGGAGTCCAGTTAAAATAGAAGAGTACTTTTTAGAGTTTTTAATTGTGAAAAACACATCAGGATTAGGACTTTTCACTGAATTGCAATCTGTCCTAGAATCCCTTGGTCTTAAAATTGATGATGTAAGAGGACAGGGCTATGATAATGGCTCTAATATGAAAGGAAAAAATCAAGGTGTACAAAAAAGATTACTTGAAATAAATCCTAGAGCTTTGTTCATGCCATGTGGTTGTCATTCTCTTAATTTAACACTATGTGATATGGCAAATTATTGTGTGAAAGCGAAATCCTTTTTTGGGGTTGTTCAACACATTTATTATGTTTTTGCTAATTCTACAAAGCGTTGGAAGATTTTACAAGATCATATAGATGGTTTAACTCTTAAAACATTATCAACTACACGTTGGGAAAGTCGTGTAGAGAGTGTTAAAGCAATAAGATACCAATCTGACCAAATAAAAGAAGCTTTATTTAAAGTAGCAGAAACTAGTGAAGATGCTAAAGCAAAAAGTGAAGCAGAAAGTTTAGCAACACATGAATTGGAAAATTTTGAGTTTTTATTAGGCATGGTTATTTGGCATGATATTCTGTTGAAAATTAACTTAGTCAGCAAAAAATTACAATCTAAAGATATGTGCATTGATGTTGCTTTAGAAAATTTGGAGGGGCTCATTTCTTTTTTGAGAATTATAGGGAAAATGGATTTGCATCTGCTATGATTGAAGCTAAAACTATTGCTTGTGATATGGGGATTGAACCCGAATTTCCTAAAAAACGTCAAAGTCATAGAAAGAAACAATTTGATGAGAATGCTAAAGAAGAGACAGTACAATCAGTTGAAGAATCATTTAGAGTCAATTATTTCATATGTGTAGTGGATATGGCTCTTTCTTCGTTAAGAAGTAGATTTGAGCAAATGCAAACATATGAAGGAATTTTTGGGTTCTTGTTTAATTCAAAGAAGTTAACTTCATTGGGTGATGATGAATTGAAAAATTGTTGTGTGAAGCTTGAAACTACTTTAAGAAATGGTGAGTCTTCTGATGTTGATGCAAGTGATTTGTTTTCAGAGTTACAAGTACTGCAATTTCTTTTACCAGCAGAAGTAAACACAACACTTGAAATTGTAGAGTTTGTAAAAGATATGGACTGTTTTCCAAATGTTTTGATTGCCTATAGAATACTATTGACTGTACCTGTGACTGTAGCATCTGCAGAAAGAAGCTTTTCTAAATTAAAAATTATTGAAATCTTACTTGAGGTCTACCATATCACAAGAAAGGCTAAATGGGCTAGCAATCTTATCCATTGAAAAGGAGATGTTAGAAAATCTTGAATTTGAAAGCATAATTGAAGATTTTGATTCTCAAAATGCAAGAAGAAAATCATTTCAATAATACTTTTATAATTGTGATTTTGCTTTTCACCTTATCTTATAGATGGCGATGCTGGTATGAGAAATTATTTGGGCGACGATTTGGTACTCTTACCGAAATGCTAGTATGAGAAATTTATTTATTTATGTATTAAATGTATTTATCATATGATATTATTTGATTTTTAATGAAATTACTATTTTTGGGCTAAATATATGAAAACATGTTATATATATGTGTATATATTAAAAAACTATAAAAATGAATAAATGGCCCATTTTAGTGATTCGCACCGCCTTTGAAAAGTCAGGACCGGCCCTGAATAAGAGGATATTCCATATCAACGAAATTATTACAAATGGTTTGGATTTTAAAAGTTGGGCTTCACTTTGAAGTTCAACTCTTTTAACTTGAGATTTTTCTATAGGTTAAAACCTCGTATGATTAGGACTTGTGCTGAATATTTTGTTGATCACCAATCAACAAACCCCACTAATTTGGCAGGCCTCGGTAAATCTTGCTCATTAGGTATTTTTATCTTCCATCCATAAAAAATTAATTAAATTGTCAAAACATAGTTTCTATAAAACCTATTCGTTTGCATTAAATTATATAAAAACCAAACACATAGGTGGTTAAAAATTAAGACTAAAAGTGGGTTTTGAAAAATGAACAACAACTAATATTTTTCTTTATGGAAAGATGAATTTTATGCTCATTTTTTAAAATCACCTTTCATCTTTATTTTTCACCATCCTATTTGATTTCTGGAAATTGGCTTTCCATTTCTATCATTAACCATCTATGTATTCAATTTCAATGCATTTAGATGTAAACAAACAGGCCTATCTGATAATAACCACCATCAGATGCATAATAGCATCACTTTTGCTGAATATTTTGCTGACGGCCAATCAACAAGCCTCACTACTGGTGGGCCATTGGTCTCATCTCATCTGCCACGTGTCATTTGATCCAGCCACCCCAAGTCAACGGCCGGAACTATCAGCAGCCAGCAATTAAGTGTTTTTTTTAAATCAAATACACTTGAGAACGTGTTCCTCTTCTCCTCATCCGCTTCAAAGGACACAGAAAATCCACACAACACGCAGTCTCTGATATCTCTGTCTCTCCTTCCATCGATCTTCCTTCTCTCCAGACTCCAGGTACAAAACCCCTATATCTCTTTCTTCAATCCGAAATGGGGTTTTATGCAACTACCCCATCTCCTAAATTATGGTCTTAGACCCAGCAAATTCCAATTTCTACTGAGTTGGTGCGTTATATCCACTAACTTGCTTTGATTTAGGCAGTTTTGTAGTAGTGATTACTCAATGGTGTGTTGGGTGATTTGGTATCAGCTGGGTATAGTCACCAAAAGCGTGCACACACCTTTCTATTGATTTGAGGGGTTGTCTGTTACTACCCCATCTCCTAAAGTATGATACCAGATCCAGAAAATCTCAGTTCCAATTGAGTTGTTGTGTGTCCCCACTAGCTTTCTTTGATTATACAGTTCTGGGTTGTTGATTGTTCTATGACATGTTTGTGATTTTATATCATTTGGGGTGCAGTCATTATATGGGTGCATACATCTTTCTATTGATTTGAGGGGGTATTCTACTTCATCAGTCAGATGGGGTTCTTGAATTAAGCTGGTATTGGGGTGTGATCTCCCTTAACATTGGCTTCATGGCCTGGAATTTCTTCCAAGAGCGGTCGAATGGGAATCCTGTCTTTGTTGCTGTCTACGTCACTCTGCTCGTTGGCATTGTCTTCTCTGCTGCTTATGTTTTCTCATCCTTCTACATGGGAAAACCTGTTTTCTATTCTGGTGAAGTGGCCTCTTCGCCATTGGCTTTGGGTGAGTTCCCTCTCTTTTGTCTTCCATTTACCTATTCTTATCATTATCTTTTTCTGAAGTGGCATGTGTTTTGTGTTAGTTGTATTTGTACTTTGTAGACTTTCATTCTGTCATCACTTATAGGGGTTTTAGTAGATGGCTGTGAAAATAATTTAGAGTTGGTTTTGGATTGGTGAAAATCTGATGGGCATGTAATTGCCCAGAGGAATATCTGCTTTGGGTCAATGTAAGTTGGTCCGTCTTGCTTTTAGTCCTGCTGCACCATTACAATCAGTTCACAAGTGAGATGACTTGATCCACCCTTTGGGGATAAAAAGCATGACTTGATCCATCTCACTGTCAAATACTTTGCACCATTAAAATCAGTTTGTAACTAAGATGACACTTGCTTTAGGTAGAACGGATTCCCTCTCCCTCTCTCCCTCTGGGTAAATGATGTACTCCACGTGGGTTGCCTTGAATTATGACACCCAGATACAGCATAGACAGGACAAGAACATGCCATGGATATGGCGGGGACACATATTTGTGCACAAAAAATGAAGCGATGGGTGTAGTATGATTTATTTATATTTATCTTCTATAGCCAATTTCCCGCCAATGCAGGATAGGTTGAGCTTGATTTGGCAACGGCTTTTGGCTGGCTTGGCACCTTGCTGTGCTCTCTCTCTCTCTCTCTCTACATATGTGTGTGTGTGTGTGTGTGTGTGTGTGTGTGTTTCCAATTTGTAGTATCTGGGTATCATAGGCCTTGCGACAAATGCTGCATATTGGCTCGCAGTGTTTAGTTATAGTCAATTTACATTTGTAAGTCGGCGGATTAAAGCATGTGTCAAAGGTTATGGCTAAGCATTAAATATTTCTGGATCTTGAGTTACAAATACACATTAAATTTGTATGTTCCCTGCACAGACACCATTTATCTCTTTTGGAGACCAACTTGAGCCTGAACCTCAGTGACCTTTCTACACAGATTTAAATGCAAGATTTAAATGCCTCCATTTATTCGGTTAATATCCAATTATTTCTGTAAGTGTAACATAGTTGGAAGTTGAAACAGGGTTTTGATGTATTCGTAACACTAGCAATCAGCTGAAGAGTGGAAGTTTTATTTAAGATATAAAAAATTACTTGTTTATGTATATAACAGACATGTCAGTGTGTGTGTGTATGTACGAGGGAGTACATGGATGACCCACGAACAGAATTTTGACCTTGTAAATTCTTTTGCTTTCTACATGTTGAATATGAACTGTTGCCATTTTTTTCCACTAAACCATTAACCATCTGGGATGTTTTCTGTGCATGTGCATTTATTTTGAAGCTTATCATATCAATTAATAGGATATTTGAAAATATTTGTCCCCATTTTATTTTCTTGAAAACCCATAGAGAGAGATTTGACATTACATGATTTCGATATTAATGTCTTCCAATGTGAATGTCATTTCACTGTGGAGAGATTTATTTGACATTCCATTGTTTCAATATGAATGCATTTCAATGTGAATGCCATTGCAGATGTGGATTCCTCTCAGACGAAGCAGTCCCTCAATTTTTCTCAGCCAGTCACCAATGATTCAGCAACCCAAAATGGATTTCCAGCGCCTCAATTTAAGAACCAAAGTATATTGTCAAGGCCCATATGGGAGCCCCCACCTGTTGGTACCAAAATGCCACATTCAAAGGAATTCCAGCTGACAAAAGCAATGGTTGAGTTTCGAGCTGAAGATAATGTCATCATTGTAACCTTCGGGAACTATGCATTCATGGATTTTATCCTGAACTGGGTCAAACACTTAACTGATCTGGGTGTCTTTAATCTTCTTGTAGGTATGTTTCTGTGATCTGCAACTGCTTTCGAGCTACATGCCTACTGGAACATTATTGTTTCATTATATACTCAAATCTGTGGTTCTTTGTCATGCTTTTAAAATGTTAAAATTGTTGTTACAGGTGCAATGGACACCAAACTTTTGGAGGCTTTATATTGGAAAGGTATTCCAGTTTTTGATATGGGCAGTAATATGAATACAATTGATGTTGGTTGGGGGTCACCAACATTTCATAAAATGGGGAGAGAAAAGGTCATTCTGATAGATGCTATCCTTCCCTTTGGTTATGAGCTGTTAATGTGCGACACGGATATGGTTTGGTTGAAGGTATGTTTCTGTTGTTATAGGTTTTTTGTTTAGCTGGCCCAACCAGTCTCCTTCAATTGCTTGAATTCTAAGATCAATGCTTTTGGTTTTATACTGATAGAAAAGTCTATTGACTTTTTTATAGATTACTGAATAAGTGAAATGTGTTACCTGATTGGATGAGATACATGACTAGTTGGTTGCATTTGTACTTGAACATGACTTTGGTCTCTTTCAGTTAGCTTCTAATTGAGTTTTAATACTTTTTAATAACTCATATAGATGTTTGGCATAAACCTATCATGGTCTGTAATGCTAATCTTGATTTGGTCTTGGAAGTTGGAACCATGTTGTATGTACATGCATTCTCTTATTGTATTACTTTTTAACCAGTATGTTTGCAGGAAAAAAATGGATTACATAATTATCCATGATTGAGAACTGTAGATGCTAAAAATGAAAACTGTGAAAATTTGGTGATTCAACTGAAGAGAAGAAGAGATTGTTTGAAGATTTAGCAGACTAGCTCAAATTTCAATCCTTACTTTCATGCAAGAAAAACTAATTTAGTTCTCTTCTTTTTTAAAAGGATTGTTGGCTGCAAAAAACAAAAGAAAAAAGATGGAACCGTACTGAAAAGAGTACAGTCCTTTGGTTGTAGGTTCTACACTTATTTGGTTGTAAAAAAAAATAAAAAAATGTCTTGCTTATCTGTGTGGTATATGCTCTAAAAGCCTTGTAATATATGCGACCAAAATGACTACTTATTTGTTATTGTATTTTTGCTTCTTTTCACAGTATAGAATGAGCCTGTATGGTTTCATGGACACTGAATTTTGTAACCTTTAAAATTGGCAAAGGGAAAAATGATAGTATTGGCAGAATCATTGATACAGAGCTGTGCATTGCAAATTTGCAATGAGCCTTTTTTTTTTTTTTTTCATTTTTTGGAAAAATAAAAATCGAACCTCTTTGACTCAAAGCTGCATTTTAGGCTGATTTTGTGAATGAACTAATGAAGGCACTGCGCAAGCCCCACAGAAAGAAATCAATTGATCCTTGATTAATTAATATATGAGGGGTTTGTGTTTCATTTTCTTTATGTATTTCTACCATCTTGTCCTCATTTCTTTTTCTTTCATAAGTCATGATTTCCCTCTCACTCATCTTTGGAACAGAATCCACTTCCATATCTTGCTCGTTTTCCTGAAGCAGACATTTTAACTTCAAGTGATCAAGTAATACCTACTGTGACTGATGATAGGTTGGAAAATCTGGCAACAAGGTGAATGTTGTGTCAACTCTCTCTCTCTCTCTCTCTCTCTCTCTCTCTCTCTCTCTCTCTCTCTCTCTCTCTCTCTCTCTCTCTCTCTCTCTCTCTCTCTCTCTCTCTCTCTCTCTCTCTCTCTCACACACACACACACACACACACACATATTGTATCTGGAAAATTATCTAGTAAGAACCCCTTGCAAACTTTTTATAGGGCCCACTTTTCTTCTCAGTCGTACTGTTAGTCTAAAGCTGCCCCTGCGAAACTGTCATATGGCTGAAGATCACCCTAATTGGAATAATATTCACTGCTAAATTGAAGCACTTGATGTTGAAATCTTTGTAAACTGTCATATTTGCAAACTTTTTGTGTGGTGCCCTGGTATTCACAAGTATGTGGGGATAGGAATCTGCATCATTGATAGGTATTTGTTTTGATTGATTGTAATTGGTGGCTATCATATAACCACACTGATTTTTATATCCTAATCTATGATCCAGTTTCCCACACCCACCTACTTGTGGACGCTAAGTATATTAGTCGTCTGCTTCCTAATAGCTCAAGCTTTTGGGATATATTGGCTAGTAGGACTTGACATGGTATCAGAGCCACACGAGTTCTAACCCCGGGGAGGCATTATTCCTCCAGGTCGTGTGGGCAAGCATGTATTGCGTGGGTAGGCATGTGTGGGTCACTAGGTTACAAATTTGAATGGTGGCCTGCTCGAGGTGGGGTGTTAAGTATATTAGTCTTCTATTTCCTAACAAGTAAAGCTTTTGGGATGTATTGGCTAGTCGGATTTGACAGTAAATACTGGCGGGGCAACCCAAAAAGTTTGCAAAGGGTTCTCACTGGGTAATTTCTGCACCACGACTCACATGCCTGCACACAATTGGGCAAACCTTCTGGAGGGATCCTTGCTTACAACTACCTTGAAGGACCTGAAAGTGGGCTCCACCCATAATCACCCCAAATCCCTCACCTCATGAACTGTCATTCAGCTCATTTGACACTGATATGTATACACCTTTGGATTTTTTTTGAAAAGCTGTATGTATCTGAGGTTCATAAAAACGTTACAAACTTGGACCCGTAGTGTCTAGACAAGTGATGGAGGCCATTATTGATGCATTATTGATCCAAATGAAGACCTAACCAGTTCTCCCTTCACTGTGTTTGGCATCCATACAGATGGTTCTTTCTCTTAGCAGATTTTCTTGTAAAATCATAATCTTTTTACAAGGTGCTGATTTTACCCATGTGCTAACTCTATAAATCTTTCAATATGCCAATCACTAAGGCAGAAAACAATTTATGATGTTCTTTTATGCTAAAAAATTTATTTTTATCTAGTTGTTTAAATCGAATGTATTTGTTCATTCTTTAATTCTTTCTCAAATTCAATAACTTATCTTTCAGTAGTCCATCTTCCTAAGCAATATTTGCTGCACATTCACAGTAACCGGAGCCTACAATATTGGTATTTTCCACTGGAGGCCTACGGATTCTGCAAAAAAGATGGTTAAAGAGTGGAAAGATATGCTTCTGGCTGATGAAAAGATATGGGATCAGAATGGCTTTAATGATCTTATCCACAAAAGCTTAGGACCATCTGTTGATGAAGAAAGTGGACTCGTTTATTGCTTTGATGGTAACCTCAAGTTCGGAATCTTGCCAGCAAGTATATTTTGTAGTGGACATACATACTTCGTACAGGTAGGCCTCTTGATATGCTACTGAAAATGAATTATTATTATTTTTTAAATACTCTCGAGTAAGATACCTGATTTCTTAATTTATATTCATCTTTCTCATTTTTCCATTTCACCTATTCTATATTTTATGGAATGAATGATTATTTTTTGCCAAAGAAAATCACTGTAGTTACTTCCAAAGCCCTTGAGACTGCATTGGTATTTGGCAGGCTATGCATCAACAGCTCAAACTGGAACCATATGCTGTGCATACCACCTTTCAGTATGCAGGCACTGAAGGAAAGCGCCACCGTCTACGCGAAGGAATGCTCTTCTATGATCAACCAGAATATTATGATTCACCAGGTGATCATTCTATGTATGGAGTTACTTGGCTCTGACATTATATTGAGGTGTCAGATACTTTCCAATTTATGTGGTTCTTAGATAAGTTGAGAACATTGTAGATAACCTTCTACATCGATCCATTTATTTATGTTATGTAGATCCTGCAAATTATAAAACTCAATAGCCGTTAGCTGTTAGGGATTGAAAGAAGACTGAATGCCAATAGGGAGCTGCTCCCTAAGTGGCTACAGAGAGTGGGAGTCTCTGGACTGTCTATGGCAACATTCTGATTTCTAGAAGCTTAATCTTTATGATGACTTGATGATAATGGCTGAGCAGAGCATCAAGATTCTGGAAATCGAATTGATGATAATGGCTGAGCAGAGCATCAAGATTCTGGAAATCTTTGTGTGAATCCATTACTCTCATGCCCTGTTCCTGTATTATACTCAGTAGCTGTTAACAAGGGATTCACGGTAGTAGAAGTTGCAAACCTAGTTCTTCTCCGATCTAGGGTTTTATTCAAGAATGTCCAAAAGATATAAAAGAGAAAAAAAAGAGAGAAAAGAACGATAAGGAGAGAGAAAGTGAGGAAGCAATTGAAGATTCAAAATAACCTATTAGGTTAGATGACCCTAGTTATGCTATTATTCCACTATTTCTGAAACTTACAAGAAAGCCCGTTCAGTTTCTAGTATTTACATAAGAGTCCCTGGCACACTGCAAAAAATAAATAAACCGTATTCTCTGACTCGCAACAGTGGAGAATTATTTATATGGAAAAGCGAAATAAACCACTACATTCTGATGCCCCTTCAGGCTTCGTATGATATTATGCTGGGTTTTATTTTTATATTTATTTATATATTATTTTTATTTTTTGAATTGCTAGTGGTGTTAGATAGGAGTTATACATCTGGTCTATGATGCCCAAATATGGCATGGATACGATAGGGACATCCCATAAACACAACAAAGACATTGATTTTACACATAAAAAGTGAAGTATTGGATACGAATCATACGATACAACACGACACGTTGCCCGTTTTGAAGTATCTATGCATCATAATATCTGATAGTTTGCCCTCATGACCGAGGGAAGAAATCTTTGCCTTTAGGAAGTTAGAGTCTTTGCCAACGAGAGAGCCTTTGATTGAAATTTTGTTGAATCTTGTTCTGAACTTTCCTAAGTTGGGAATAGGAGAAGGAGATAAGAATATTTTCAAGTTTCGCTAGAATGAGGGAATGGAAAAGTAGGGACTTAGATAGTGTCAAATGTATAAAGATAGAAGATCAAAAGGTTAGTGAAGGACATTGATATTAAATAAAGGTGGAGAGAATATTTGAGCAAACTTTTAAATGAAGATTCCTATAGGAGGCTTAAAAGCGAGAGAGAATAATACGTTTGCAGGACATGCATTCCATCTTAAAATTAGCGTAATAGAAGTGAAGAAAGAATTGGCAAGAATGAAGGTAGGAAAGGCTACAGGGCCAAATGAAAACTTGATTGAAAAGGCTTAGAAGAAATTGGATGGGTTTTTGTTGACCAGGCTCTCTTCAATAAGATATTAAGGATTGTTATAAAAAAAGGATATTAAGGCCAATGAAAATGTTGAATGAATGGAGAAGAAGTGTTGTACTGCCTATATGTAGAACAAAAGAGATATGCAAAGTTCCACTAATTATCGTGGGATTAAACTTATGAGTCATACTACGAAACTATGGGAGAGAGTGATGGAGTAAAGCTTAGACAAAAGGCCAACTAGCTGAAAAATCAAATTGGTTTCATGTTAGGGAGGTCAGCTATGAAAGTTATCTTCTCACTGGCAATTTTTAGAAATTACCAAGAGAAGAGGGAAAATCTTCATATGGTCTTCATTGTTCTAGAAAAAGCCTAGGATAAGGTACCTAAGAAATTTGATTTGGTAGGTTTTAAATAAAAGGGGTGACCTGAGAGGTTTTACTGACATCATTAAGAGATGTATGAGGGAGAGGTAATTAGTGTAAAACCTACTTGTAGAGAGACAGGTGAGTTTCCGACGACTATAAGTTTCCATTAGGGTGATCTTTTAGCTCTTATCTTTTTGCACTAATTGTAGATGAGTTAATTGCTCATATTAAAGAGGAGGTACCTTGGTGTATGTTGCTTTCAGATGATATAATGTTGGTGGATGAGCCGACACCAACATAGTTAGACAAGGGTTTGATGATGATGTTGATGCTGGTAGATTAATTTAGAGATGGCGTGAATGCAAAACTTGAGAGATGTCAGGAGGCTTTAGAACCTAAGGGCTTTGAAATAAGTCGTATAAAGATGAAATATATGAATTCTAGCTGTTTTTTTTTAATAGTAATATATGAATTGTAACTTCCGTAGGGATGTGCAAAGAGATAAAACTCCTATAAGAATTTAAGCTCAAGAGATACCACAAAGAGATTCCTTTTAATACCCCAGTTCTATAATTTGTAAGAATGGAGAGATTGAGGAGGATGTCATACATATAATAAGAGCTGAATGCTTGAAGTGTTGACTCGCTTCTAGAGTGCTTTGTGATGGGGCCATCCCAACAAAGATTGAAAGAAATTTTTTACATGACCACGATTAGACTAGCTATGACATATGGAGGAAAATGTTGGCCCATCACGAAACAACACGTGCAAAAAAAAAGGTACAGTAGAGATGAGAATATTGATGTGGATGTGTGGCAAAACTAGAAAATATAGAATCAGAAATGAGTGCATTCAAGAACATTTGGGGGTAGCATTAATAGGTGATAAATTAAGAGAGGCTTGTTTAAGATGGTTTGGACATGTCCAACGTAGGCCAATAACAGTGCTGCTAAGGAATAGTTTTTCCATGTAGGTTGATGGCCCTTTAATGAAAAGGGATAGACTAAAGAGGACATGGATGGAAGTAGTAAAAATAGATCTGAAGAAGTGCAACTTATTTGGTGATTTGGTTTGGCCCAACATAGACTGGAATGATGAATGAAATTCATTTAGCTAACCCTAACGTAGTTGGACAAGGCTTTGATGACAATGACAGTGATGACGATTCCAAAGTTTCACAAGTAATTTAAGACCAATAATGCTTTTGCATGACAAAACTCCTAATTAGCAATCAAGACTCCAATTAGAAATGAAACTAAGATTTTTAACAAGTATTAAATACTATTAGTTTTGACCCATGCATTAACTCTAATGCTAAGGTTTCAATACTAAATGCATTTTTGTTTTGACCTATGCAGTTGCTTGAATTAAGTCGACTTGGCTTGATAATACTGAACTGAGCTCGAGAGCAAGCTTAAGCTTGACTAAAAATTAGGCCCAGCCAAGCTTAGGCTTGAGCATGGCTTGGCAATGCAAATCAAGTTCGGCCTCAAGTCATTCCCAACTAAATAAATTCAGTATGAGGAGATTCCACCTCGACACCACTTATATTGACACCATTGGTCCATCACTATGTGAGAATCCACTTTTGAGCACCAAAAGTAACAGGGAAAGATCGGAGAAGGCCTATGCATGGATAATGAATGGCCTAAAGATCGATCTAATTAGATCTCTATAAGAAATTTTAAGACATTAGAGATCAAAAATGAAGTGTTAAAAATAGGGTCAACACCATATGTTTCCATTGTCAAAATATGCTCATTTTTTAATGTCATTAATATCCCATTTAGCTATTTGTCCAAAATGTCGCAAATAAACTTAAGTTTAATATAGTACCTTTTAAATATATCTAGAAGTATACCTAAAATGAATTGAATCTTTTTTTGTAAAATCTAAAATAGCAAATGTATTAATATTTGTCAAAAACTTCATATTTTGTATTAAAAATGTATTTATGATATACACACAGAGCTAGGTCATTCCCCTTACTAAGCCAAGCTTGAGTGGAACTCAATCAAGCCTCTCAACAAGTCGAGCTTGAGTCAGGCAAATCTGAACCTAGCTTGAGCTCGAGAGAAATTGAGCCAAGCTGAGCTTTAGCTAGCTTGGTTTGTTGACAACCCTAACTCAGGCCATGGGCTGCATTGCTAAGTGTGGGAGAGTCAGAGAGGTGACGGGGCAAATTATCATGGAGGCATTCTTCTGTTTTTTTTTTTTAAAAGAGGTCATTGTGATATTTTTTTTCCTCTAATGGCCATTGACAGAGCATGATGCAGCAGGGTATCTGCAGGTATCTTCAAGTCATCATGGGAGATCTACTAGTTGCAATTTATAAGGGACTTTATTAATAAAGAATATGATAGGTGGTAAACATATTACCCTAGAAAATATTCAAACTACAGCTATTGAGTTATATTGTGATCCAGCATGGGCAAAATTGTAGTAAGCTATAATTTTTTTTTAATACATGTTTTGTCCCGGGAAGCATTGGAAAATGCCAGACCGGCACTTTGAAAATCTGAAGAAAATTTTCATATTGTGGTTTCCTTACAATTTCTCATTTAAAAATAGGTTATCTTGTTATCCAGCTTTCACTTGGTTATGAAGAGTTGTCTGTAATGCTCACAACTTCTTTAGAAAAATTCTGCAGGTGGTTTCTTGTCTTTTAAGCCATACATTCCAAAGCATCTGTTGCTAGATGGGAAACATACTGTAGAATCCCACTTCGCTCTGATTAATCATCAAGTATGCATCAGGATTATCCATCGACCTAGTCTATGCAATGTACATAGTTTCACAAATATTATGTTTAGTATTGAAAATATGCTTCACTCAATTGTTCTTCCCAGATGAAGCAGATAAGAACTGCGCTGTCTATTGCTTCATTGTTGAACCGGACACTGGTGAGTGCTGTTGACCTTTTGGAATTGCCCTCATCTCAATTTCTTTGTTTTAGTCATTTATATAAATTTTTATAGGGCAAGGTACTTTTTGTTTTTCTTTATCTTTTTTTCAAATGGGGTTTTCTTTATGATTTTTCGTGTTATTGATATGAGAATTGATTATAATCTACAATGCAGAATCCACTAGACTCAGGGAATATACAATATTTTGTCAATTTTAACTTGGGTCTATCTATAGATAGTATTAACATGATTTATATATTTGTATGATATGGGGCCTTTTTATATAATAAAAAAAAGAGTGAGCAGACTTCAGCGTGCCACTCATCCAGTAAGTAGTTATCTCATACAATGAAGTTTAAGTGAATAATTCTTACTTGTTACATGATTGGAACATAGTTAATTAGTTCATGTCATGTGATGCGAACCCCAAGTGTAGGGTTGTCATGAAGTAATAAATCTCGGTGAGTCCGAGGTCGATCTACAGGGATGGATGTCAAATCTGCGCTTGAACTAGCCTAATTAAAATCTATACAATTGAATTTGGTTCTTGAATAAAACTAAGGACAATAATTACGCCCCAATTAAAAACCCTAGATCTAAAAACTCCTAATTAAATCTAATAAGAATGTTGTAACCACAAATTAAAAAATTCAAAACAACCAATTGCAGCAAATAGAAATCAGTAAAATAAATCATCTAAGGATTATGATCTACTTGATCTAATGATCCGAAATACGTATAGCTTAGATCATCTCCGCTAGAATCCAATTTAAGGGGAGATCAAAGGTGAAATTCCCAAATTAACTGCTTAGATTGGATTCTTCACTATCCGAGGATTTCAAGCAATCCCTATATCCATTTGCAAAAATAAGAACTCAAGGAACATAAATAATAAAGAAGAACCATCTATTAATTGAAGAATAACCTTTTATTAACCATGTCCATTCGCAGATCAGATAAAAATCAGAGCTTCACCTTCTCTTTAGATGATAAATTAGCCCTCCATCTCATACATCTTAATCTTCTTCTTCATTAAAAATTATTACAATTAATTGCACTTGGAAAAAGAAAAGAAAATAGATGGATGGAAAGGGGGTATGGGCATGTAAGAGTGGATGGGAGAGAGGAGTGTCGTGGGTTCTTTTTTTTTTTTTGAAATGGGATTGGTAGTATGGAACGTCCCCTCCCTCCTTGTTTTATGCATTTTTTTTCTATTTTCACTTTAAATTGAGTGAAATTATAAAAAATTGTGGATAAAAGGGGAGAAAAGGGGAGGAAAATTGGGGATTTAGCAAGTGGAATCTCTTGTTGCACAAGACTTTCTAAACTTGCTCCAATTCTAGCTTTCTTGGAAACTTCCATAAGGATCTTCAAAAATTGGAAATTCTTCAAAAGAGGGAAAGATATTTGCAAATATTCATCAAATGGGCCCTAGATGGGGCGTGCAACATGGCCGGTGGGTCCCCATGTGGCGTCCACTTCTTTATTCTCTCGCTTCATTGCTTTTGCACTCTTCATGGGTCCCGCCTTGTTTGACTTCAAAGTCTTCGATTTGTTGCTTGTCTTGGACTCTCCATTTAAATTTTGAATCTCGTAAAAATGGGCGAGGATGGTGGGTCCCACCTTTTTGGCGTACACATTGGGCCGTGTTTTGCGCTCTGTGGGTCCCACATGATGGAATTTTCTCTTTTTGATTTTCTTCTGCTTTGCTTCCTTGGATTTCTTTCTTTGTTGGATTCCTTGATTTAACTTTGCATGTGGGTCCCCTCTTGATGTATTATCTACAAAAAGAAAATAAATAACTCAACGATAATAATTTTGTGTAAAAACTATCAGGCCACGCCTGGGGCCCATATGGACATGTATGAATGCATGCAAATACACCATTTGAACCCGGTTTTTCGTGTACAATCCAACGGTGCAAAGAAATTATGTGACTTTACAAGTGAATTTAAAGATATTCAAGAGGATAATCCGATAATCAAAAAAGAATAATTTTGAGAAAAACATGCAGTTTCTAAGATTTAAATCAATTTTCTGATGAAATCAACTTTGGACAACATGATGCATGCTTTTATGAAATAATGAGATTAATGTACAATTTTTTGGACTTATCATCATGCTTTTAACAGCTTAAAATTGTGTCCAATGGCCTAATTTCTTTCATATTTTTAGGTGATGCCTCCATTGTGGTGCAGATTGGATAGACTATGGTTTGGGCATCCTGGAGTTCTTGAAGGGACAATGACAAGGCAACCATTTCTATGCCCTTTGGATCATGTTTTTGAGGTATTTAAATTTTTGGATATGATTAGTAAGAGGATGGATTGAGAATTCCATGAGATAAAAATATGGCTTTCCAAGGAGTCTTGGGGTCATTTACTCAGTATTGACTATTTTCTTATCATTGTATTGTTTGATCAAACTGAAATTTATTGCAAATAAAAAGGAAAGAAAGAAAGAATATTCATCTTTGGGGGATATTCATGTGCATCCTTCCCTCACCATATGGTGAGGGACAAACTTAATGGGGCCCACCTAGGGACCCACTGATCATGGGACTTGTGGGGGATGGGAAGAGGCATCTTAGATGAGACGATACATCAAATTTGGGGTCAATCCCATGCCTCTAACCCCTTCATCCATGGCCCACAAGTTTAATGACTTTATATTAAAGGAAAAAATTTGACCCTCGATCCAACGGTCCAATCCATTTGGATATGTGAAAATTCAATGGGTCTAGTGTACTTAAGGGAGTTCCATGTGTGTGGATGGTTCGGATGTGTTATAAAGTCAACCCTATTATGTTGTCCCTCAACATAACATGGTGAGGGATGGATGCATATGAATATTTCCCTTCATCTTTTAGTGCCATTATACAACTCCACAGAATACCAACTTGTTATATGAATCCATAAAATCTTGAACTTGGAGTGAGCCAGTTTATGTGCTTGAGATGTCTTCATCTCATGCCCATCTTAAAATTTTATTCTATTCTATACAATTCTTTCTTTTATAAGATCAAGCATCCATTGACAATCTGCCATTTGTACTGTTGATAAGATGAAGTTGTTCAGCCTCTGTAGTTCTCTTACACTTGTGAGATTTGGGACTTTATCAGTCTTTCACAGAAATACTATAGATCAAGAAGTATTTGGTGAAATCTGTGTCCTCATTGTGGAAGGCATAATTATGTAAACTTTCATAAGACAATACGTTGTTCTCCACTGTTAAATTTTGATTAGCAAGTGTGATCATCAGTGAGTGTAACAATAAGCATATCATGTGTTCTTTTGTATGTTCTCCTTCTTATCCTTGACATTTTACTTAAGTTATCACTTAATCGGGGTTATCTTTTGTAATTAATCATAAAATACCTGAATAATATATTCTCTCACGACTGGTGATTGATTTTGGTGCTCAAATGTGCAGCCATTGTGACATGTCATCAAAACAAGATGTGCTCTCACATTATGCATGTAAACTATCATAAATCAAAAGGATCCTATTTAGGATACAAATCAGTATAAATGTAATGTCTTATTTACAGCTATCAAATCCTAAAATGAAAACTATACAATTGAGAGTATCAATCGAAGAAGGCGACTGTATATGCCAAGTCAACCCCATGTGGGGATTTGTCTAAAAGGGCTAAACTGGTGGGCCATAGCTAACTCGTAGGCTGGGCCCTAGGACTGAGCTTAAGTGGGCTCCCCTTTACACTCCCCCTTAAATTGCTGTGGAGCTGATCAGAGCACAATTTGGCAGTCAAAAAATCATGTTGGCTTTTTGGCCATAGCTTTGGTGAAGAGATTCGCAAGTTGATCATGTGATGCAACATGGGGTATTTGAATAGCACCAGAGAGAACATGCTGGCGAATAAAGTGACAGTCAACTTCTATGTGTTTGGTCTTCTTATGGAATATGGGATTTGTGGCGATGTGAATGGCACTGGTGTTGTCGGTATAGAGTGGACTGGGCCTGAGAGGAATAACCCCAAGTTCACAAAGAAGTCACTAAAGCCAAATTATCTCATTGCTAGGGGATGACATAGATCATTATTCAGCTTCACCCAGCTGGATATTTGAAAGCAGTAGTTTGCTTCTTGTTTTTCCAAGATACAAGAGAAGTTCCCAAAAACATGCAGCAACCAGTGGTAGATCGCCTGGTATCTGGACAAGCAACCCAATGAGCATCTGCATAGGGTTTGATTTGTAGTGAGGACTTAGAGGAGTAGAATAATGTGTCAAAGTATGTGATAGACGACTACAAGATAAGCTGTGTGAGGATAATTAAGTATAACTTTCTTTTCTTTACATGAAAAATGGACCTTATATTTAATATTTTTTGATGAGGTACATGTCCATTGGACCAATGATCATATGATCCTATAAGGTTAAATTGTTAATATACTGAAAAGTCATGGAGCTGCTGGTTACCTGACACATTGCAATTATATGTAGTCTTAGAACTGAGCAGGTCACAGAAGTAATGCAAATGTGTTAAATAGATAACCTTTTGCATTTAAGGATGTGCCACTATTTGACTAATGTTACCTGCATTTTGTCAGTACAGCATGTTGAAATTTCTTATGCAAACCACAGATATTCAAAGCAAGAAGCTAACAGGAACCCATGTTGTTTTGCAGGTGAATGTCATGTTGAAACAATTATCGGAGCAGGATTTTGGCCCAGGGATTGATTTCAGAGAATATTCTTTTCTTGACAACCCATTATTGCCCAAAATGGTACTATCATATTTAGATACATAAATCTAGAATACATTTGGTTTTTTTTTTGTTTGTCTTTCCCATTTGTCTGGTTCCCTTTTATTGTTTCAGGTAAAGGAGTCACTACTTGAGGTTGAACTTTGTGATGAGCGATCTGCACATTGCCATATAGCTAACGAAAAAAGTGATCAGCGGACTTTCAGATTTCCTAAACATAGCAGTGAAGAAACGGTAGTATTATGCTCTCTCTTAATAGGATGCCCTAGTGAAAAGTTATTCTCATTCAAGCTTGTCATGGTCATTTCATCATTCGCCATTGTAAACCAAACCAAACCAAGCCTTTTCCCACTAGGTGGGGTCGGCTATATGGATTTGACGACGCCAATCAAATCTGTTTAGGGCCATGTCCTCCGATAGATCCATGTAGGTAAGGTCATGTTTAATAGTTTCTTTCCAACTTCTCTTGGGTCTATCTCTCCTACTCCTGGCAATCTCCATGCTTTCACACCTTTTAACAGGTGCCTCCGTTGGACGCCTTCTAACATGGCCGAATCATTCGCCATTGTGATTGATAATTTTTTTATAAAAACTTATTTTAACTAGCGCTTCATATAAATGCTTGTTTCTTATACCTTTTGGTAATCTATTTGAAAATTTTACAAGATGCAACCCATTTTACTGTGAAAATATCAAAACTAGAACCTGAAAATTTGAGTAGAGTGAAAATATCTGAGCTTGGTTTGGTAAGAAATTGGTTCAATTTGATTTGGTTCTTGATTAGGAAAAGATGTCCAGTTAATACATATTTTGCAGAATTCCCTCTTTCTCGAAATTGTGAAACAATTAGCCCAGTCGTTTTGCTAATATAAAAACTATTCAAATGCTACTGTTTTCTTTTAATTATTATTATTATTTATTTATTTTGAGATGGTAACGATTGTATGCTCTCTCTCTCTCTCTCTCTCTCTCTCTCTCTCTCCAATGGATACTAAGTGTTTAAGGAACAGTATAAGAGAACCATATCGTTGCCCATTACCGCAAAAGAAACCCCCCTCCCTTACAAACTACTGCATAGATTACTTAATTTCTTACCAAAGAAACACTCAAATATCAAAATAGAGTCTCATCAACTCCCTTGTTCCCCAACAAGTCAGCCTCCTCAGGTGCAAAATGCCACCATCATGTTGCATAAATCACAAATCTTACTTAAAAGGAAAGGTATTCTCCTTGTTCCACACCTTCATTTCTTAATCTGGCTGATGTCATTCTTTGAATATCCTTTAGGGACTTTTTGTTTCTTATAATTGAATTCCTAGGAATTGAAAGACTTGGTATTTCTATAAATGGTTAAAAGATAAATGGTCAAAGATGAAATCCAAAATGACCATCAAATAATATCCACTTTAATAAAAATTGAATCAAGGGAAGATGGAGAATGAATACCCAGCAATCACCCTAGTAATTCAAGTCCTAGGGAACGCAAGGTCTCATCTACACATCTCCACCTTAAATCCTTCACCCTCAACCTTTAATAAATACTTCATTGCAGCTCCTTTCACCATGGATTCTTTTGTCTTTTAATTCCTATGTGTTCTATGGAAACAAACAGACCCTTATGATCAATTCGCCTGTAAAATGTGAAAGAAAATCCAAAGTGCTTGATGGGTTTCATTAGATTTCTTTTGTTCTCACATTCCTAAGAAAGAAAGTAATCTCTCCCTTATGCTTTTTCTCAAAACACCGCCCATTCCTGCTGCAGCTGGTTTGCCCCTTGCTGCTCAATAGTCCATCCACATTGAACTTAGCCTGTCTGATTCAGGTGGTCTCCAAGTTAGCGTCCTCTCTTCCATTTTCTTTCCCCAACCAATGATGCTTCTGAATTCATCAAGATGTCCGATGTTCAGTCCTTAAAATTTATCTCTAGCCAAAGCCCAATGATAGAGTCTCTCCGTTATCAGCAAAAAATCTCATCCACTTGCTTCTCTTTTTTATTGAGAAATCTGTTATTTAGCTACCAAAACAAAAACTGGCATTTTCTTTCCATTCCATATGAACCATAAAATTGCTTGTAACATCATTTTCTTGAGATGGTATCATGTGCTCATTTCTTGAGATGGCAATGGCTGTTTGTACTCGCATTTCTCATCTGATGCTTGGCCTATAAATATTTAGTTTGCTCAGGTTCTCAGGTTGCGCAAGTGGGGCTTATGATTCTGATGTACCAACTGTAATCTATTGGTATAATTGCCATTGCCATCTCTATCCAGATGGGAGAATCCTGACCCTTCATTTGGTGATTAGAAAGTTGTTAAGAAAAATATAGTTACTGTCAACATTCACCAGAAAGAAGACGAGCCATCTGCAGTGGAGTCCCACTTGTACAAATTGATAAACCACCAAGCAAATTATTCATCTTTGCAGGTCAAATTATTGAATGTTTCTTCTGGCAGATAAAATGTCAACCTATGCACTTCAATTTCTCTGAACTCTTATAAGCTGATATCTATTTCACTGAAGGCCTGGCTGACAGTAGGATTTCTTCTCACAGTTTATATCAGTGTTCTCTGCTTACAAGGATGTCAAAGTTATACGGTTCTCTTCAATGGAAGATGCCTTCCAAGGTTTCATACACAAGGCAAGTTCTCTGTAGTTTATCTTTGTGTGTGCATGTACATGTGCATGTGCATGTCCGTGTACGTGTCACTTAAGGGATGCCCATGACAATGTTATCAAGTGCACCTCTCATTTAAGGCCCACCTTACCAATCCAATCCCCTTACAATCACTTAACCACCGAATTGGCACTCACCTCAATTTGATGACACTAATATATGATCTATATCCGCGATTAGATTGAAAGAAATGCAAAGCTAAATAAATATGCACTAAATTTTGGGGGACCAATCAGATTGGACTAGATTTTTGTGGATCTCTAATCCTTTGTTGGTTGGCATGCATCTTAATTGTGCACACGCTGTCCCACACCAAAATGGTCCCCATCTTCCTTCTGACACACCCTAACTATCGACCACCACACCCATGGATTTCGCACTAGATCCAATTTGACATATCATATTAAAATCTTTTATTGCTTTTATCGCATTTGATTTTGGGGTCTAAATATCTAGACTATAAAATCCAATCAACTTGATTTTGGGTTTATCCCTTAACTATGTATAGGCCTTTCAATCCCTCTGAACTCCATGCCTGATTGTTCATCTAGGAGGGCTCAACAGTGCTGTTATTCACATCCTGTGCATATTAAGTTGCTCAGGAGATCGCGACAAAGGTGAAAGGTCACCACACTTGTAGGCGAATAGTTCGGTATCTCAAATCAGACCATTGTCATTTAAGCCTCTTATCTGCCCTCTTTATTGTGTAAAGTGGGCCCCATATTTGACATGTATATAGTTTTATTTGCACAAAAATTGCTTCTTAAGTAGAGACATGTGCATCTGTGGGGCCCACCTGGTGGACAGGGTTTAGGAAGAGGGGGCAGTGGGGAGGCTATGCATAGACCGGGGAGGCCCCAAAGGTCAATGGTGAAAATAAATGAAAAATGGATGTTCGGTCCAATGATAACAGTTGGATAAGTTCCAACCTGGATTGCACTCATAGGATCTCGCGTGCGCGTGCGTGCCAGACGCCTAACGCTCTGTTTGGGAAGGGTGTAAAATGAGGGGAAGAAAAAATAGAGGGGAAAGTAGGGGAGAATGCCCTAACTGAGGGTTTTAGGAAGGGGGGAGGGGAATATGGGGGGAAAATTCATGTGGGCCCCACTCAAAAATTTTCCCCTCGAACTGAGGAAAAAATGTGAGGAAAAGAGAGGATTTGTTATAAATTTACTAAACTGCCCTCTATCCAACAAAAGAAAGCATTTTTATCTTTTTACAAAAAGTAAGGGTAAATTGGTAATTTTCTCTCTACCTCACAAACAAACAAAATATTACTTTTTCACTTTTATTTCCCCTACTTTTTTACTATCCAAATAAGGGGAGGCAAAATTAATTTTCCCTCCCCTCCTCTTCATTTTCCTTTCCCCTCAAAGTTTTCCCTCCCCTCCCCTCCCCCCTTCCCAAACATAGTGTAAGGGTGTGTGATGCGTGCCTTGTATGGGCCTTCAAAGTTTCTACCCTTGGTAAAGGCATTTTTAGTTCAACCAACTTATAATGATCCTATTAGGGGATAGGTGAAGGCACTTGTTGTTCCTGAATTTGCTGTGTTTAAACCACATCCAAAAATAAATAAATCATCCAAAACTTCATGTGTGGTCCTGATGGAAGTGTTTTTTTTTTTTTTTTTTTTTTCTGTGCCCTAAATGAGGGATAGCCTCCTTGAAATTTCTGCTTTCGTCAATTTTCAATTACATACTAGCTGCAAATTATTAATTTATGAAGTGAACTCAGGAGAGAGAGGCCAAGTTTAGGAACAGGGTGAAGCGTTATGTGGGGATATGGTGCTGTGTGCAGAACAGAGATCGAGGCCACATCTATTATGACATGTACTGGGATGAGAAACCTGGTTGGAAACCAGCTCCACCTTCAACTCCAGAGGATGACCATCCACCTTGGTAGACACCTGATTCCACATACCTCTATAAACCATCTGTGAAAATGCTTGAGAAAGGGAAAAAAGAAATATTCAGTCAGTTATTTAATGGCCTGTAGTCAGTTGACCCCAAAAGGTAAAGAAATTTTCCTGCTGTGCCTGTGGGTGAACAGAAACCCTCTTTTTTCCTTTTTGTCTGTTGGAGGGCTGAAGCCCCTTTTGTAAAACATTTGTTGCAATTTTGACATTCAGATTATTCCAAGATGCAATTTAATAATTGATGGTTTTTTATTCTGGCTCAAGGATATAACTTGTGTGAGTGTGATTGTGCATGTGTAGAAAATTTCTCAGATGAGAACATTTTAAATCATTACTACTACATTTGGGGCTTTTATTGGAGCCCGCCACTATCAATCCATCATATCCATCGATTGAAATATTGATATTGGACAGCAAAACTGGCAAGTATAGGCGATACAAAAGATAATTGACTCTATTGGTTTGGTTTTGTACCTTCAATTAAGAATTGGAAAAATATGTACAGGGGATATCATGAAACTTTTAGAATTTGACTGGCCTGCACCTGTCATAGTGAAGACCAGGTTTAAACCAAGTAATGGAAAAAGAACAAAAAAACAAAAAAAAAACAAAAAAAAAAAAGCTTGCCCATTAGCCAAGTGGCATGCCAAGATAAAAAAAACAAGGCGTAATCAGATGATTCCACAATTCAATCAAGGGCAGTGATTTTGAACTGTTCACTGCTTCTATCCACATTCTGGGGATTCATCTATTTTACTGTTCATCGATCTGGATATCTGATATCCAAACTTCTGAAACTCACTCCAAGGCATAATCGATCTGGATATTCATCATGTCTTACCTTAAAAATAAATTTCACTCCAAGAGAATATTTTTTTAGTTACTATGGTTTTAAGACACAAGAAAGATGGAAAGCATTACTCTGGTGCAGGGAGGAGCGGTTCAATAGCGTCGGCAGTTTTATTCTTTTTCCTAAAACATGTCAGGAACAAGTAAATGAACCCACCAGAGAAGAAGCCAAAGAACCAACCATTGTCGTAGATAACAACAAGCACACCTGCACAGACTTTCAGGATTCCAACCTTGTGAAGGAAACCTGGAATCACAGGAAGAATGGCGATCACTAGAGCAGCAATTGCTCTCAGATTATAACCTCTGCAGTAATAGTACCTCCAAGAGGACTTGTTGAGTAGAGCGCATCGACATCCAACATCATCCCACAAACAAGGTAGTAATCTGTGAGAATTATCCCCCCAAGTGGCCCCAAAAGAGCAGAGTACCCAACCAGCCAGGTATAGACAAAGCTATTGGTATTTGCAAAAATCCTCCAAGGCTGGAAGAGAATTCCCAGAACTGCAGTTGCAAGCGCCCCTCGCCAGAAGCTGAAATGGGAGGGGCTGAGATTAACAAGCGCATTGGCTGGCGCCACAACATTGGCAGGGATATTGGTAGTAAGAACAGCAAGAACAATCCCAAGCATCCCAATCACCTTGCTGAAAACTCCCCCAATCTCCCCAAGAAGAGTGATGGGATTTGAAATCACGTGCCCAAAGATCACCTCTGTTGAGGAGGTGACCACCAATCCAACAAATGCGAACGCAGTCATGAACAAAGGCATCCCCACCTGCCCAAGAACCTGATCCATCTGGCTCTTTGCATATCGACTAAAATCAGGAATGTTAAGGGAAACACCAGCCCAGCTGCCAATACAAGCAGTTAGAGAGGGGAAAAACAAAGCCCAGAACTCAGAATTTGTTAGCCTGGAAGGCAAGGAGAGCATCCTCCCAAACCCCCCAGCTTTAATATAAGCCCAGCAGAGAAGTGTGAGTGTGAGACCAACGAGAACCGGAGAAGAATACTTCTCCATGTATCGAATCCCAACCATCCCCTTCCAAATTATAGCCAGTTTGAGCTGCCCAGAAGGCGAAAAAGCAGGAGAGCTCAAGTGGGGTGGTGCGCAACCATGAGATTGTTACCCCAAATGAGGAATTCTTGATTGAAGAAGGGAGGACTATGTAGATCGCTTGGCTGCCAATCCAAGTCTCAATTCCAAACCAGCCACAGGCAACTAGAGAACGGAGTAGGGTGGCGATGTGGGCGCCATGAATGCCAAAGGAGGAGCGGGCGAGGACGGGGAAGGGGATGCCGAAGCGGGTGCCGGGGACGGCGGTGAGGATGAGGGTGGTGAGGATGATGAGGTTGGCTGCAAGGAGGGTGAGGAGGCCTTCCCACCAGGACATGCCTTCTTGGACCAGGCTGGCTACTACATAGTAGGTGGTAATGCTGGTGACCAGACCACCCAGAGGCTGGCCATGTCATAGGCCGAAAGGGTGCGCTGGGAGGGAGAGATGGGTGCCAGATCTGGGTTTGTGTGGTTCTCAATGACCTCTTCTTCTTCAGCTCTATCTACACCTGCCATTGCTGCTGTGAACTGTAGAGAGCCTCTTTGTTCTGTCACTTGAGCTTTGAACTCTAAACTCTACTCTACCTGGAATTGGAGCAGTTCTGGAACTGCAGGGTGCAGGGTGCCTCTATGTTACTTTTGTCTGGATCCCAAAATAAGGGTGAGGAGTGGGAGTGCATGATGAGTGGAGATCTTTGTAAAAGGACTTTTAGATTCTGTCCAACCCTGGCCTGTGTTTTTAAATCGGCAATTGGTAAAAAAAAATTGGGGTAGGTTGGATGAGCTTATCAGGATGTAAATCAGCAATGTGAGTGATCTTTTTTTTAACAATATTTGTATGCTTTAAGGTGGACCCTAATCTCTATTTTATAGAGATTTAGAAGGTATAGATTCTCTTCATCTTGTCAGGAGCAAGACTTTCTCAATGGCATTGAAAATCTTTTAATTTTCTGTGTGCGTTTGTATGTGTGTGTGTGTTTTTTTTTTTAATCCATATGTGTAGCATTTTTTTACATGAAAAAAGAAAAATTAAACTATTTTTTCTTAAATCAAGAGAAACCATTTTTTTTTGGAGGGGGGCATTTGGTGAAAGGTCCCTCAACAGTACGTTTTATAGCCTGCGGTCCACGTCATTTTCTCATAAAGACAGCGGTCCCCTTTTAACATTTAACGAGTTAAAAAGACAAAAATGCCCTCTCTTTATATACTCTATACGTCACCAAACATGCATTGCTTTAAAATATTCCGTCATACACTCCGAAATTTGAGCAAAATAAAGATTCTGAAATCAAAGATGAAGGAAACTGCAGAAAGAAGCAAAATCAACCTATCAGTGACCTCAAGCGATCGAATCATCTTGATTTAAACTTAATTGAGTTTGATATAAGTTTATCTAAGTTTTTGTTTGAATTTATCTGAGTTTGATATGAAATTATTTGACTTTGACATGTATTTATCTAAGCTTTATATAAAGTTATCTTAGTCTATGATCAATTAAATATGACTTTAAATGAATTTATCTGTATAGTACATTATTTTTCTGAGTTTGATTTCAATTTAACTTCGTTTGTTATTAATTAAACAAGATTTCAAATGAATTTATGTGACTTTGAAACGATTTTCTCTGAGTTTTTATAAAGTTTATCTGAGTTGCTTATGAAATAATGAGTTTGGTATGAAATTAACTGAATTTCACAAGATTTTATTTGACTTTAAAATGTATTCAACTTGATTTTAAATGAGTTTTTTTTTAGTTTGCTGTGAATTTATCTAAGTTCTGTATGTGTTATCTGACTTTGGCATAATGTTATTTGACTTTGGCATGATGTTATCTGTGTTTGGTATGAATTTATCTAAGTTTGATATGAATTTATTTGTGTTTGCTTTGAATTAATCTGAGTTTGATATGAATTAAGTGAATTTATCTGAGTTTGCTGTGAATTTATCTAACTTTGATGCATGTGTTATCTGACTTTGGCATAATGTTATTTGACTTTGGCATGATGTTATTTATCTGTATTTGGTATGAATTTATCTAAGTTTGATATGAATTTATTTATTTTTTCTTTGAATTAATCTGAGTTTGATACGAATTAAGTGAATTTATCTAAGTTTGCTGTAAATTTATCTAACTTTGATGTGAACTTATTTGACTTTGGCATGAGTTTTTTTTACTTTGCTGTGAATTTATCTAAGTTTTGTATGTGTTATATGACTTTGGCATGATGTTATCTGTGTTTGGTACGAATTTATCTAAGTTTGATGTGAATTTATTTATGTTTGCTTTGAATTAATCTGAGTTTGATATGAATTAAGTGAATTTATCTGAGTTTGCTGTGAATTAATCTAACTTTGATGTGAACTTATTTGACTTTTGCATGAGTTTTTTGAGTTGTTAAATGAGTTTTTTTTAGTTTGCTGTAATTTATCTAAGTTCTGTATGTGTTATCTGACTTTGGCATAATGTTATTTGACTTTGGCATGATGTTATCTGTGTTTGGTATGAATTTATCTAAGTTTGATATAAATTTATTTGTGTTTGCTTTGAACTAATTTGAGTTTGATACGAATTAAGTGAATTTATCTGAGTTTGCCATGAATTTATCTAACTTTGATGCATGTGTTATCTGAGTTTGGCATAATGTTATTTGACTTTGGCATGATGTTATCTGTATTTGGTATGAATATATCTAAGTTTGATATGAATTTATTTATTTTTGCTTTGAATTAATCTGAGTTTGATAAGAATTAAGTGAATTTATCTAAGTTTGCTGTGAACTTATTTGACTTTGGCATGAATTTTTTTTAGTATGCTATGAATTTATCTAAGTTTTGTATGTGTTATATGACTTTGGCATGATGTTATCTGTGTTTAGTACGAATTTATCTAAGTTTGATATGAATTTATTTGTGTTTGCTTTGAGTTTATCTGAGTTTGATACGAATTAAGTGAATTTATCTGAGTTTCCTGCGAATTTATCTAACTTTGATGTGAACTTATTTGACTTTTGCACGAGTTTATTTGAGTTTATATGAATTTATCTGTGTTTGAAATCACAACCAATTTGAAAACAAGTTATGTCACTTTGATATGAGATTATCTAACTAGATTTGGTTTGGTTTGACTAGATTTATATTGAATTTATTTAGCTTTGATAAAAATTTAACTAAAGCAACCTGTCCCATGTGACTTATGCAATCAGTTGTTCAAGTATTCTCTTAGTTTTCTTCTTTAGCTCTTCATTTCTATTGAAACAATGTCTTCCATCAAGGCGCTCTTCCAATGTCGAAAAAGAAAGACCTTTCCTCAAGGCTGTTCTAGGACTAGCTATGAGGATTATGAAGTAGTTCACTTGCCATACTCCAAGACCCAACCCGTTACAGATGGTAAGGACCTTGTAAAAATAATCCGGGAAAGACAGTGACTTAGAGTTAAAACTCATATTTAAATGGGAGATTCTATATGCACCCACTACTATTGCTGTATGCACCCACTTGCTGAACTCACCCCCCCCCCCCTTTTATTTTCTTAAAAACGTTTTGCTGAGCCCACCCACCATATTTCCCAAACTGCCCACGCTCTATTCCTCTTCGTTCTCCTCTGCATTTCCCTCGTCGACCCAATTCGAAAAACCGAGCAAAGGTAGCAGTGGACATCGCTTCTCCTCCTCTTGCCTTCCCTCTTCTCGGTCGTTCTCCCTCCAAAGAGCATCAGTGCACATCGTTCCTTCTTCTTCTTCTTCTTCACAGGACGCGTGAGGTGAGTCTTATTCTTCTTTTTTCCTTTTTCTTCTTCTTCATACGTTTATCATGTTTACATTCCTTTTAAGTCGTAATTTCTTTGTTAGATAGTAGATAAGTATATTACGAGCTAATTCATGTGCATTCGAAGTACTGAATCTCTTCACTTTGCCAAAAATCGTGGCATTTTTCGCGATCTGCTCGGCAATGCAGAACCGTGCACCAATTGTTGTGCACGGCAAATGTTTACTGTGCATGGTTTTTTTGCACGATAAAAGAAACCGTGCATAAATGTTTTGCACGGAACCTGTAAACCGTGCAAAACAAATATGCACGGTAAACATATACCGTGCATAAAATTGTTGCACGGAAAAGTTGTGCCGTGCAGAATGATTTTGCACGACACAATTGAACCGAGCAGTACAAGAAAAAAAGATTTCTTCGTATAATGATTTTTTCTTCCTACTGATTTTTATTTTAAATCCAGATTTGAAGATATGCCTAGGAGACCAGCTCGCCGTATTGGTGGCATCTCACATCCTACCGGTGGACGTGGTAGTACTTCTAGCGATTCATCCAGAGTGCGGGTGAAGGTTAGCGTTACTAGACCTCCTCGCCGAGGTGTGCATGCTACTACTTCGACCGCCGGCCGTCAACGGCCAACGGCGTCTGAACGAAGATGCAAATTACGGCAGGATCCACTGCCTGAGAGCTCTTCAGAGGATGATTCCTCAGAGGATGAGGCAGGGCCGTCTAGTCCTCCCCAACCGTCCAGTACTCCTATTGCGCCAGTAGGGGAGGATGATTCCTCAGAGGACCAGGCACAGCCACCCAGTCCTCATGCCTCGGCAGCAGGGGATGGACCTATTCCAGGCGGTCCGGCCGACGAGTCCGTCCTTGTGAGTTTCAGGACTCACGTGGCCATATCCATATGGGACGGGGAGGTACACGTTCATTCTTTATATGTTTTAACTAATTCTTTATATAATACCAGATGCTAATGAAGATTTATACTATACTTGTAATGTACAGGAACGTGGCCCTCTCAAATGTATCAGTCATTGGCGGCAGTTGAAGGACTGGTACATACCTCGGCCTGGAGATCGTCTTGATATTGAGGTGCCTATGTTTCGCGCTATCATAGAAGAGTCTGGATTGGCAGACCTGAGGCATTTCAGCTACAGATATATCTCCTGCCCCTTGGTCTCGAGCTTTGTGGAGAGATGGCAGCCCGAGACCAATACCTTCCACATGCCGTTTGGTGAGATGACGATCACATTAGATGATGTGAGTTCTCTACTCGGCATCCCAGTCACTGGACTTCCTGTCCACGTATCTGCTACTATGGGATTTACTGACCAAGTAGATCTACTCGAGCTAGGACTGGGTGTGGATAGGGAATCTGCATCAGCCGAGTTGAACCTGGCACGGGGTGGGGTAGTGAGGATGGGGTGGATCCGACGGGTGTGTGGCGAAGTGACTCCCGCATCGTCGGTTGAGGAGGTAGAGTGTGCAGCCAGAGGATATCTTCTTTACTTGTTGGGCAGTACACTATTCACTGATAAGTCCGCCACGAGGGTTCCTGTCTACTACTTATCCTTATTGATGGACCTGCCACGGGTCCGTCAATATGCATGGGGGGCTGCCGCACTTGCGTATCTGTATCGCCAGTTGGGGACCGCCACGAGGGCAGATGTACGGCAGATTGCTGGATATTTGACACTGCTCACGGTAAGAACGGTACATTTTATAGATTCATATACCTTTATCATTATAATTGACATAAGTACTGTATAATTATTAATATTTGTCATTTGTAGTCTTGGGTGTACGAGCACTTCCCATTCGCACGTCCTCCTGCACAATGGGGACACACCGCAGGGATGCCTCTATCAAGCCGCTGGAATCCTGGACAGGATTCCGGAAATGCCATTGAAAACATACAGCTGATGCGGGAGAGATTGGATGCCTTACACCCGAGTGAGGTGAGCACCCATTTGAGCGTTTTATGTTATATATTTCTGACTTTCTTTATTTTTTTCTTTTACGTTTTTTGAAAAGGAGCATGTTTTATTATATTAGTGACTTGTTTCGTTTACTTGTGACAGATTGCTTGCGATCCGTATGCTAGTGTTAGGGCCCATCATCCACTACAGCAGATATCCTTCTTCTGTGGTTGCTTGAGATCCCTAGATGTCATTGAACCCTACCACCCACACAGGGTTCTTCGACAGTTCGGCTACGTACAGACCATCCCACCCGCACCTCTTGCCCCCATCCGTGCTACTCGGGGTAGTACTGCCGGTAAATACAAGGTCTCCTATACGTTTCTGGATCAGTATTGGATTACTTGGGAGGATCATGTATTATCTATTGCGCACCGCGGCCATCGTGCACATCATGCATGGGAGTGTTCGCGGGGACTACCTCGATTGGTACACTAGGATATCTCACCCTCGTGTACAGAACCCCGCCCGCCATTCCCACTATGACCCTAATGAGGGTAGAGAGGACCCGACCCCGAGAACGGTGAGTGCATTGTAAACTATCTTATTTCATACATTGAAGCAAGTATTGTTTAAAATTTACTATGACACATTCTATTGTCTCTTATAGGTCCTTCGAGCAAAGGATCATATTCGTGCCACGCTTGAACGAGGTGACCAGCCAGTTGACTTCTACCAGAGGGCACTGCGGACTACCCTCGAGATTCTTGATGGCTTGCCGGTGACGTATCGTCGGCGTGCACAACAATGACGCTCGGAGGACTTTTTGATAACATGCTTTTGTTTTTGTATAAAGGATATTTTTTTTTTAGAGACTTGTGGGATGTATAAGTATTTTTTTTTTTATGATGGAGATGGGATATATATTAGCTTGCAGCTTCACCCATTTGGAGAGTATCATTGGGTTACGTTCGCTTGTCCATTGAACAAGGCATTACCAGATGAATTCCTCAATCGTATGAAGAGTAAGTGGATTCTGATACATATGGGCATTAGAACCCCATAAAACACTGATATGGATTTCTAAAGCCCATCTGTGTCAGAATCCACTTACTCTTCATACGATTGAGGAATTCATCTGGTAATGCCTTGTTCAATGGACAAGCGAACGTAATCCAATGATACTCTCCAACGGTGATACTGTAAGCTAAGATTGCTCCATGCTCTTATGGAATTTTATATTTGACAATGTATCCTTCTTTTCAGATGTGTAAATAATTACAAGAAAACAGTGTACATCAAACTGCCACATTTCAATCAATGAATATTGATTTTGTACAAGAACTTGTTTGTTTTAGAATTCTGGTTGTGAAATTGTGATATATAGTTCATCTCAATTTTTTTTTAAAACATCTACATCCCTCTTCGAATTTGGATACAAATAGTTTCACTAGTCTAAGTTAATGCATGAATAATCCACACATACCAATAATGCACGGCCAACATATGCCGTGCAAATGCAATCTGTTCAGTATACATATGTCGTGCAGAACCATTCTGCTCGGCTAATATATACCGAACAGATCCATTCTGCTCGGCTAATATATACCGAACAGATCCATTTATGTACGGAGAAATTGTACCGACCAGATCCATTCTGCTCAGCAACTGTTGGCCGTGCAGAACCACAATCAACTAAGGAGGGTTATGATGGAATATAAAAAGAAAAAAAGATGGAAAGCATAAGAGCTTGATTGCATTTCAACATCATTTCTTACAATTTATTTACATCGAGTTCAAAGTACAAGAAATTAATCACTGTCAATATCAACCGACTCGCGTGTTGCGACACTGTCTCCAATTATTTCTTTGAATCGCTCGATGTTCTGCGCATATGGTAGTTGCCATCCGTCAGCATTGGGATGGTGGTGTCTATACCAATTTGTCGCAATGGGAGGAATGGGAGCCCCGGGTGTCATGAAGACTTGAAACAAAATGGTTACCATTGACAAAACCGATCGCGATAACTTTGCGATCAGAAGATGGAATCGGGGTTGATCTCAAAGGCAGGAAAGTAAGGCACTGTTGCAAAGAAAGATGGATCAATACAACATTATAATATGAAGCTACCAGATGACCCATGTCTGGCATTGTCATCCAACGAGCAAATGGAGGATGGCTATCGTAGTACGCCAAGGCATAATACAGTTCCCCAACCCTATCATCTCCGCCATATAGCAATGAATAATAATTTTGATGCCTCTGTAGTTCATTGCTTAAATCCAGTCTAACCTGCATCCAACCATCCTCGCTCATTCCCAATAGACCAGCTACTGCTCTGAAACCACAGTTACCATCCGCCATGACATCCTTAATACTCTCGATATAGGGTCCTAATGACTTAGGAAGTTGATGCTCGAACGTGCTTGAACGAGTGCGTCGAACACTTAATTTATCATTCCCCTTCTGTGAATCTAGACTGTTGGTTCTCGATGGAACGGTAGCTTCGATCGAGAGTGCATACTCAAAGGCAGATGGTTCCCGACGCGTAGACCGATCCAACTTCTTCTTTTTCGAGGATGAACAACCCCGGGTGTTCAATTTAACATCCGGCTCAAGAAGAGAAGTAGATGACGGACACCCCAACTCTCTTAGTTTTTTCAATATTTGTATTTTACCAGCTTGATCGGTACTATGAAATCTCTTATTGATCAATTCGAACTCGGAAGTGGTGGTTAATTCGGGGCCTGCATTCTCCTTAGTGGATTCTAAATTGAGCTTCCTCCAGTATTGATGGACACAACTCAGTGGTATTTGAGTGCCTTCCCTTATGTATTCGGCAATCTCGTGTGCACATAGTAACCCATGTGTCCGTCGAATTACGCACCCACATGCCAAGGAATCTGGACCAATATAACCAGCTCTGATCGACTCATTCAATATTATATCCAAAGCATTCCTTGATATGAATCCTCTCAACTCGCGAAACAGTGCAGGTTTGAACTTATGTTGCACGGTGTTCAAGCTCTTTTCAAATGAAGCCTTTATCTCCGTAAAGAGCAACTCAAGCAATGCATGGATAATCTGCCAGGACGAATCAAAGCTACTGTTCGATGTGCCAAGGTGTCTCTTCAATTTTGCATGTGCACTCTCAGCCCTATTCGTAGTCACGTTTCCAAAGTGCATATGCCGATCCGTCCAAGCAGCTACAAATTGTTCCTTATGGTTATTCAACCATGATTTCTTCACATAATCAACGGCGTTTGGATACCCACAGAAATTCCGGTCCAATGCACTTAAAAACTGAATGTAGTCATTTTCAGTGGGAGAGACTACCAACATGTTCCAACTAGATATAAACGCATCCCATCTGTCGTTGGTCTCAAAATACTTCTTATAATTTGCCAATATGTTCCTAGAAATATGCCACCTGCATAATAAGCTTGCTGCATTCGGAAAGACAACGTGTATTGCATTGATGAGTGCTAACTCTCTATCAGTTACAACGACACGGGGCATAATACATCATCCATCAATTCCTTAAGCCTCTCCAAAGCCCATCTGTAATTGGCCTCCCTCTCTGATTCAAGGTACACAAAAGCAACGGAAAAAGTCAGTTGAGTGGATGTCACACCAACGATCTCAAGCAAGGGAAGTCGATATCTATTAGTCTTGTACGTACAATCCATTATCAGAACTTCTGAAAATGCACGTAACAACTGAATAGATGATGGATGTGCCCAGAATAGGTCCATCGTAGCATCTGTAGCGGGGTTGCTAGTGTGATACTCAATGTAGTTGTTCTGCTCCAAATGCATCATGAGTTGTTGCATCTGTGATCGACCGGCCAACTCAGTCACCCTCCACTTCTGACGGGCATTGTAAATACTCTTCATCGAACTAGTGTTGTGCACGTCCCTTTCTTGCAACGTACGAAGGATGTTCCTTGGCTTCACCATACTCTTCGACATATCAATCAAAACATTGAGTTCCTCCCCTGATAGCCTTCCAGCAAATGAATGCCCCTCGAGATGTTGTGCGTTTGGATGATTGTGCAACCCACAAACCACTGTTAACATCCAATCATCATCATTTGCCAACTTTCGGCCCTTCAAAGCGAAAGGGCAATTACACTTCTTCGTTCCCGTTGCCTTATTAGGATTTCTCTTTTGAGGGACCTTCGATTGACCCTTATAGCTTCCGCTTCTCTCACAAGATAACATTATTCTCGGCTTCCTACTATCTCCACCAGCATCTGAAGTTTTGCTTACAATAACCAACCCATGTTTCTTTCCAACTTCCCTTGTCCATTGGATTAGGTCCTCTCGGCTTCTAAATATCATGTCAGTGGTGAAGACATTAGTAAAATCCATAGAGCACTCACTGGCACCAGTTGACTGAATCTCCTGAAAATATAATTGCTAAATATTAGTATATTAATGCACGAGACTATATGTTGTCCTTGTGAAATATGCTCGGTTTACTCATGCTGTGCAAAACATTTTTACACGGAATAAATACGCCGTGCTAAATGTTTTTGCACGGCATAAATTCACGTGCAAAATACTTTTGCATGGAATAATTATTCCGTGCAAAATTATTTTGCACGTCATATTTATTCCGTGTAAAAATAGAATGTTTGATGCTATTTCGCCGTGCAATATTCACTTGCACGGCTCTGGTATACCGAACAGGACGCGCGAATTTTAATTAAAATGCTGAAAACGAACTAAAATGTATACCTCCTCTGGATAGATCGTTAGTTGCTTGTCCATATTGAAAATGCCTACTTCCAATAGACAATGTGATGAAGGGAGATGAGTGCCTCCAATATCTTCAACCAAATGGATGAGACTTGAGCAAACTTTGTAAGAGTTGGAGAAGATGATGAGGAAGGAGATGAAGATCAATGGGGATGAATGAGTGCAGATGAATACTGTCGAACAGTGGATGTAATGGATAATTAAGATTAAGAAGAAGAAGAAGCAGAAAAAGAAGAAGAAGTGATGAGTAGAGAGGAGGGTAAGAAACGTAGGAGAAAGGAAGAGGTTGATGGTAAAGGGTGAGTTGGTCATTTGACCTTAGGGTATTTTGGTGATTAAAAAAAAATTAAAATGTGGGTGCATACAGCAATAATAGTGGGTGCATATAGAATCACCCTATTTAAATTGCATGACACCCATTTAAATGGTATGAAGGGCAAATGAGTCATAAAAAATCTGATGTCACATGCTTAGGAACCACACACCCATTTAAATGGTTAGAAGGGCAAATGAGTCATTAAAAATCCGATGTCACATGCTTAGGGACCACACACCCATTTAAATGGTTAGAAGGGCAAATGAGTCATAAAAAAATCTGATGTCACATGCTTAGGGACCACCGCCTGAATTAATCCCATGCGCAAGGGACTTTAGGCCTTAAACATTAATACTCTGTCCTAAAGACTTTATAACATAGAAATGAGGGATCTTTCCCTAATTTACTCTTTTTTTTTTACCTTTGTTTTTATAGAGTAGATATTCGAAGTCACACACTCCCACTTAAAAAGCTATTTCTCACAGGAGAGGATAAGAAATGTTTTTTCCATTCACTAAAAAAGAAAAAATGAGAATTATTGGTGCAGGGAGATTCTAGAGTCCCACAAATGCATCCTTGATATCTCACAACTTCATCTAGTTGAATCATGTCCAAACTCTTTTCATTTCAAGGAGTTCTCACATGGGCGCCACATGTGGCATGAAGGCCACACACTCAACACATGGTTCCCCATTTATCAGTGTGTCTATCAAATTTCATTTCAATGACACAAGACATGTAATTTAGTCAAAGGTCATATTGATATGGCACAAGACATGTAATTCAAGACAAAAGGAAAAAAAGCTGGAGAGTTAATCATGTTTACTTTATATGTTTTACATCTGCTTAATCCTTCCCTTAACGGAATAATTTTATTTGGAGTGAAACTTGCATTTAAAATGTAGGACCCACTTTGAAAAAACCCATATAGGGTTGTCACTCTTATAAAAAATATCATATAAGGTAGGCCATTTTTAAGAAGGTCTTTTCATTTGAAGAGACATTAGAGCAATTATAGCCTCTTGAGCACAAAGCAAAAAGATAACGACATCTGTATTTATTAGGCCTACTCCTTTAATGTGATTGTGGGGCCTTCGATTTAGTATTTGAAAGTTCAAAACGAGAGAGACTACTGTAGTTGTCTCTCTGTGGGGCCTACTGATGGATGAAAATTGTGATTACTAGTTTAGATCTCAAATTAGAGTTATCACCTTTTAATAAGTGTTTCCATTCAACAGTAAGCGTTACCCAAATCAGAGTGATACTATATTCTATGTAGATTTTTAGGGTTTGAATCTAAGGCACGTTTGTGTAGCGCGTAATCTGTAATGCCTTTTTTTTTTTTTTTTTTTTCTCTTTGTTTCATGCATCTGTAGTGGTAAATTCTATATTTTCAGACACTACTGCTTCACCACATAGAATTTTCGAATATGACATCCCTTTCAAACTTTCATTGCAACACAAGAAAGCGTCGGGACTGAAGGATATAAGGTGAATATGCAAATGGACTTCTCGCTTTCTTAAGATCTAAATTACCCAGAGATGGTGGTCATTCATTTCTCATCTCTCTTATTCATTTTCCAAAGAATGGAAGATCATTTGATACCCTTTTTATAATATTTACCTTTGCCTTTTTTATTTTAATCGGATACACATTTTATAATTCTGAGTCACTCAATTATATGAAACGAGATAGTAATAGCAATTGTTATGTATTTAATCAATATGTCAAAAACTTCAGGACTGATGGAATGCGTCAAATTAGATTTTATAACCATTTAGTACCATAATAGCCACTGGACACCAGAGGGTGTGGGAGGGCTGGAGTGTGGGCCCTAAATTTTGCAGTGGTGGCCCCTTCACATCGTTTCCTATATACTAGTGGAGCCCTGCACGTGCAATGCACGTGCACTAAACACACAGTTTTACTAAGAAGATTTTTAAAAAATAAAGCTTTTAAAAAATTTAGTAGAAGCTGAAATACATTTAAAAATCAAATTTCAACAGAAAATGAGTGCAATGTCCAAATACAGCCGGCACTACTTTTTCCTATACATTTGAAAACAATAAAATGATGATATAGTGAGAAACATGAGATCTCAAAAGACAATCGATATGGGATTTGTAGAACTTTTTGAGGATATAAATCACATATTTCTAGATATTTTATCATGAATGTGTACAAAGAAATTTAAATTTACTTTATTTAACCTATCAGGTCGACTTATCAGTTTCCTGGTAGACTTGACCTGCTAAAGTTGGAGTCTAGTCAAAAGCATAGTCAAATTGATAACCTGCAGTTTTATAAAAAAATAAAAATAAAAACTAAGAGCCAGATGAGTTTACTGTTTTAACCAATTACCATGAGTATTATATGTTCACTACAAAATCATATTCTATTAAGGAAAAAAATTAATTATATCATACCTAAGGACATCAGAATTAAAAAACTGAAATGGTGATTTTAGTCTTAACTTACAAAGAAGAATAACATCTCACACCGATCGTCAAGAATAATGAAGTAATATGGCTTATCCCCAAGCGACAGGGAGCAACAATGGTGGAACTATGATATAAACTTTGACAGGTAAGATTTGCAGAGCACCTGTTGATCGATATTAGTATTTAACATGTGCTTTATTTTATTTTATAAGACGGACCACTGTTAGGTAAAAAGAGGCAATACCTCTCCAAGAGTCAACATCTTCTTTTGCTTGATACAAAGTGCTATATTTTAGGCAAAATTAGCGAAAGGTCCCTATAAGTCAATGTTTCCAGCCTCAAGTCCAAGGAAAAACTTTTTAAGGCTTATGGTCCACTCAGCTAGACTTTTTCCAGCCTTAGGTCCCTACATCCACATGATCTCATTTTTTAGGACTAAATTGCCCTTTCAACCGTTTTAGGCATGAAATTTTGAAATTTAAAATTTCAAAATTTATATTCTCCCTCGTTTGTGCTTGGGCAATCCTAGCGCATGATTAGGGCTCGGAAAGTGAGAAGATCCGCTAAAATGGTTTTTTTCGGGGCTCTGCGGGCCTTCTCCCTCAGCTATAACGACTTCGACCACTAGCTCCCCTCCTCCATGATCACCCACCCCAAGCTCGACCAAGAATCCGGCGAGCTCTTCTCCCTCAGCTATAACATTGCTCGCAAACCATACCTCAAATACTTCCGCTTCGTCCCATAAGGCCGGACGTCGACATCCCATGCGTTCTGTTCCACCATGACCCACGACTTTGCCATTATAAAAAACCTCGTCATCATTCCCGACCAGCAGGTGGTGTTCAAGCTCGAGGAGATGATCCATGGCGGCTCTCCTGTTGTCTACGACCGGAAAAAGACCTCTCGGTTCGGAATTCTCTCCAAATACGCCGCCGACGCGTCGGAGATGAAATGGGTCGACGCGCCCGATTGCTTCTGCTTCCACCTCTGGAATGCATGGGAGGAGCCGGAATCCGACGAGGTGGTGGTTATTGGATCCTGCATGATGCCATCCGACTCCATATTCAACGAATCCGACGAGACAATCAAGAGCGTCCTATCGGAGATCCGCCTCAATTTTAAAACGGGCAGGTCGATCCGCCGTTCCATCATCCAAGACCCATCAAAGCAGCTGAGTTTGGAAACGGGTATGGTGAACTAGTATCGGTTGGGGAGGAAGACGAGATTCGCTTATTTGGTGATTGCAGAGCCGTGGCCGAAGGTGTTTGGGATCGCTAAGGTGGATCTATCGACCGGCGACGTCAAGAAGTATATGTACGAAGACCGGAGATATGGTGGCGAGCCGTACTTCATAGCGAAGGACCAGAGTGAAGAGGATGATGGGTATGTTATGTCTTTCATGCATGATGAGAAGACTTCGAGGTCGGAGTTGCAGATTGTGAATGCTGTTGATATGAGATTGGAGGCTTCTGTAATGTTGCCTTCTAGAGTCTGATCTCTGCAATTCCACAAGCACTGTAGAACCAAAACCTCTGTAAATCAGATGGCCCACCACAGATCTCCGACGGAGAAGGAGGGTCGCTGCCTCTAATGTCGTGCCTTGATCGGAGAGGACGAATACCACTGGGAGCAGTGTCTTCTGGTTCTTGTTGCAGAACCAGAACGGGAGAAGAAGAAGAAGTGGGTTTAGGTTCTGCAGCAGCTCCGGGTTGGTTCCAGGTCAGGTTCGACCTGACTCGTTTCAGAAGCCGGGTTGTTTTTTTGGCTGAGAAGGAAATTTATCTATTTTTTCTCAAATTTATCTGAATTGTTGTCAAATTTATCTGTTTTCTGTCATATTTTTTTGTGTTTTTGTCAAATTTATCTGAGTGTTGTTCAAATTTATCTGTTTTTTGTCATATTTCTTTGTATTTTTGGTAAATTTATCTGATTTTTTTCAAAATTTATCTGAGTTTTTGGAAAATTTATCTGAGTTTTGTTCAAATTTATCTGAGTTTTTTTCAATTTTATCTGAGTGTTGTTCAAATTTATCTGTTTTCCGTCATATTTCTTTGTGTTTTTGGTAAATTTATCTGAGGTTTTTCAAAATTTATTTGAGTTTTTTAGCAAATTTATTTACGGTTTTTGAAATCTATATGCGCTTTTTAAATTTATTTGAGTCTTTTGAAATTTATTTGTGTATTTTCAAATTTATTGTGTTTTTTGAAATTATTGTATTTTTTAAAATTTATTTTCGTTATTTTAAAATTATTTGTATTTTTTGAAATTTTCTTTGCATCTTTTGAGATTTATTTGAGTCTTTTGAAACTTATTTATATTTTCTGAAATTTATTTGGATATTTTGAAACCTATTTGCATCTTTTTAAATTTATTTGCGTTATTTGATTAGATATTATTTTTTTAATTTATTGCATTTTTCAAAATTATTTTATTTTTTAAAATTTATTTTCGTTATTTTGAAATTTATTTGTGTGTTTTTAGAATTTATTTGAAAATCTGGGGATTCCATTAATCGTGAGCAATTAAATGTCAGTTGGCCATTATTAATGAGATATCCCACCAATCATGGGATTGGTTATGATTTGAAGAAAGGGTAAATTAGACATTCTAGGTGTGAATAAGTGTGAGAGGGACCTTTGGCTCTATGAATTTTTTTTTTGGATCTCAGGCCATAAAGTGTAATGTTGAGGGACCTGTCGCCGAATGCCCCTATATTTTATACCCAGTAAAAGGATAATACAAAGTAATCATATAAGTTCAGTTAAATGGAAGCTTACAAATAGAGATATCCATAGGGAAAAAAATACCAAAAAACAAAAAATTACAAATACAAATCTGACAAAAGAATTTGATCTTCTTCTTAAGAAATACATAAGAATGTAACCTAGGTATTGTAAATCAACTCTTCTGCTCTGTTCTGTATAAAGGATGGGAGTGCTGATCAAAGTAAGAAAATTTCGAAACGAACAAAGACAAACTGAATTTGTTGCAGCTCAACATTAAATACTTATTTTAGTTGTTTACACTTAAAACGATCACTTCATTCACCGACTCTGAAGTTAGTAATAACGCTAGCATAACAAGCAGTTTTTATGAGATTCTCGTTTTTTCTTTAAAGAAATGCATGGCACTTCATTGAAATATATGAAAAGAAGAAGAAGAAGCTTGCAATGATGAAAGAAATAAATGTGTTTGAAAATGATCAAAGTTTTTCAATTTAAACCTCATGAGTAAGAGCAATAATAAATAAATATATTCATGCCCTTGAAATGCCCTTTTATAAAAAAAATTTACAAAAGTTGTATCTTAAGAAACTAGAAATTGTACAAAACAACAGTAATTTTACGATAGCAATCTATAAGACCTATCACTAAATTGCATTTATGAAATTATCTTTAGCAATCATAATTATTAGAAGAGCAACAATATTTAGTAGTAGTACTAATCACATTATCTAACTTATGATTATTCTTCCAACTGGGGTATAAATCAAGATCAATGCAACTATTATGTAAGAAGTTAGAAATAATAATACTAAGGGCCCGTTTGGATGTTTACAGAATAAAATATTTATAGATTTAAATATTGCAAGAATAAGATAATATATAATAGAATAATGTAATACTAAAATATTATAATATTTTTGCTGTTTGGCAATTTTTGAATAATATTACATATTTTCAATTCAGTTGTTTGGAATGTGCTACGATTAAAGTAAATTTATTATTAGAATAATTTTTAATTAAATACTTTTAATTTATATGTAATTTACGATGCAGTCTGGATAAAAAAGTAGTGTGATAAAATAAAGTTCAAATGCCACGTTTTTTTAATATAAGTTACTTTTCTTTTATCATATAAAACTTAAAAAGAAATACTTTACAACTCTCTCTCCCACTTTATTTCACCACTTACTTCATCTCACCTTACTTTATCTCATATTTTACCATGATGTGATATCAATCTTTATTTTACTTTACCACACGCGTGAACGTGTCACGTTTTATTTAACATATAAAACTACAGTAAAATGTGATAAAGTAAAGTCACACAAAAAGAAACTACTTTACCATTCCCTCCCATTTTACTTCACCATATACTTTATCTCACATTTACTTTACTCCTCCTTTACTGTGCTGTGACATTTACCTTTACTTTACTTTACTATATATGTAAACAAATACATCATGATGGATTTGGTGAACTAAAGTATTACTTTACTCTACCATTTTTTAATCGTCATTTTGAAAGATTCTTATATTGTAGAAAGTTTTCTACAGGGGGGAGCTATAGGAAGAAATATTGAGTTTTTTGAAAGAAAAGAATCTTTTCTTCAGTTTTTTCTTGGGTTGCCAAACGCACAAGATTCTTTTCTTTGGAAAATGAAAGATTATGTTCTATAAAATATTACTTTCTTGTGTTTTCTTGTGCATCCAAACAGGCCCTAAGTGGGGCCCACATCTTGCAGTTTATTGGACATATCTATATATATATCTATAATAATACTAAGTGGGGCCCACATCTTACATTTTATTGGGCAGGTGTGTAGTGAAAAATAATAATACTAAGTGGGGCTCACATCTTGCATATTATTGGACAAGTGTGTAGTGAAAAAGTACTACACTTTACTCTCTTTTATATAAGGGTATAGAAAATTATAAGTGAGCCATGGTGTGTAATGAAAAGCATTGTCATTTTGTTCTCTTTTATAAGAGTAGATATAGATACTCTCTTTTATATAAGGGTATAGAAAATTATAAGTGGGCCATGGTGTGTAGTGAAAAGCATTGTTATTTTGTTCTCTTTTATAAGAGTGTATATAGATATAGATATAGATATAGATAGAGAGAGATAGAGAATACTAAGTGGGGCCTACATCTCTGCATTTTATTGGGCAGGCGGTGAGTACTGAAAAAGTACTACACTTTACTCTCTTTTATATAAGGGTATAGATATAGATATAGAGATAGAGAAATAATAATAATAATATATAGATTATATTATTATTATACAGGTGAGGCTCACACAAGGCCTTCTCTTTTATAATCTTATTATTATTATATAAGTGGGGCCTAAGTTCTTCTTTTTTAGAAGGGTAATAATATATAGATTTATTATCTAAGTGGGGCCCGCACAAGTTATGTCATTTTATTCTTAATAATAATCATAATAATAAATAGATTATATTATTATTATATAGGTGGGGCTCACACAAGTTCTTCTCTTTTAGAAGGGTAATAATAATATATAGATTATGTTATTATTATTATCTTAAGTGGGCCCATATCTTGCGTTTGATTGGGCAAGAGATTATATTATTATTATCTAAGTGGGGCCCAAACAAGTTATGTCATTTTGTCATAATAATAATAATAATGATGTATAGATTATATTATTAGGGTTAGAGTTAGGGCTATGGGTAGTTTGGTCTTTAGGTGAGGTTCTAGAAGATTCTCTAGTGGATACCCCCTATAGTAATTACTAATATCTAGCTAGGGCCTCTAACAAACAAACAAACTCTATAAATAACAAAGACACCCTATTAACTCTACTAATTACACAACTAGACTAAACTCACTAAAATCAAGGAAAATACATTTCTACCCATAATTAAACTCTATAATTAGAGTAATTAGATATACTTAGGCTCTAATATAGAATTCAAATTCAAATTGAGGGCCCACAAGGGGTGGAGACTCACATTATATGTACAGGTATCAAACAAAAGTACACAACCAATGTTAAAAAAAAAAAGAAACTACAATATGAAAGAAATCTTACTATCAGATATATAGATGTCAATCGTGAGTTTTTATTTTGCAGAATATGAACTATGTCATGAGAAAACTTATCCCTGCAAAGTCCTAAAAAGGAAATATAAGCCATACAATCAAGCTACTAGTGGTTCATTCAAAGATATAATAAATATAGGTGGGGGCCCACATAAGTTCTTCTCTTTTAGAAGGGTAATAATAATATATAGATTATATTATTATTATCTTAATTGGGGCCCACATCTTGCATGTGATTAGGCAAGTGTGTAGTAAAAAAAAAAGTTACATCTTGCTCTCTTTTATAATAGTAGATAGAGATAGAGATCTAGATATAGATATATATATATATATATATAGATGAGATGATGAGAAAATGATGATGAAGTGGGCCCCACAATGGTGTAGTAAAAAAAAGATGTATCTTTCTCTCTTTTATAAGGGTAGATATAGATATAGATATAGATAGATAGAGATGAGATGATGATGATAAAGTGAGCCCCACAATGGTGTAGTAAAAAAAAGATGAATCTTTCTTATAGAAAATGAGATGAAATGATAATGAGATGATGAGATGAGATAATGAGAAAATGATGATGATTTCTTATAAAAAAAATGAGATGAGATGATGAGAAAATGATGATGAAGTGGGCCCCACAATGATGTAGTAAAAAAAGATTCATCTTTCTCTCTTTTATAAGAGTAGTGAGAAAATGATGATGAAGTGGGCCCCACAATGATGTAGTAAAAAAAGATGCATCTTTCTCTCTTTTATAAGAGTAGATAAAGATGAGATGATGATGAGATGATGAGAAAATGATGATGAAGTGGGCCCCACAATGGTGTAGTAAAAAAAATGATGCATCTTTCTTATGAAAAATTAGATGAGATGATGAGAAAATGATGATGATTTCTGATGATGCCAAAATTGGGTTTCGGACACAACCGGTCAAGTAATAAAATGCAGTAATAAATGCGGTAAATAAATGAGAGAGAGAAAGGGAATTTATAGTGGTTCGGTCTGTGTGACGTACATCCACTTCATAAAGGCAGAGGTTGCCTGTGGTATTTTACTTCTCCAATGAGTAGGGTACAGGCTAGGAGAATACAAGAGTAGAAAAATAGGAAGACATCTTTTGCCCTCAAGTGCTTGTGGGGCTCCTCGATTTATAGTCCTCCCTAACAGATGGGGACGACTCTTCACAACGTTTGCCCTGCTTGAATGGAGCCTTCGAACTGCCATCGCGCTGGACGAGGCAGGTGAGATATTCTTTGCAGGACCTGGTAAAAGCGGGACTGCTTCCGAAGCGACGTGGCTGCCTTGACTTGGCCAAGATATGTGGATCTGGACCCGGACCTGAACGGATTAACCGGGCTTCAACTGATTTGGACCTTGGCTCATTGGGCTATTCTGACCTGACTCATCCTCATGGGTTGGGTCATTTGGGCCCGACTCATCAATTTCTTATAAAAAAAAATGAGATGACATGATGAGAAAATGATGATGAAGCGGGCTCCATAATAGTGTAGTAAAAAAAGGATGCATCTTTCTCTCCTTTATAAGAATCGAGATAAGCGATATATAAAGTGTAATAGAGTAGATATATGTAATAGATCTTTTATAATAGTGTAATATAATATGTAAGAATACTGTAATAGAAACTTGCAATGAAATGGGCTCCACAGTAATGTAGTAAAAAAAACATGCACTTTGTTCTCTTTTATAATAGTGTAATAGACATGTCCCTTAGCACATACTTCTAGGAAAATTGGAAGAACTATAAAAGTGGTTTGATTTTGTCTGTCCGCTTTTGCTGCCAAAAGTGTGTATTTGACTATTTGTTACTCCTCTTTAGTGGGAGACACCCAGGCAGATATAGTCCCAATGTGGATCCTTGAACATGAAAAGCCTGCCGCTGTTTGTGGGCTCACAAGTCACACCTTAAACCAGGACCACATAAACCCACTGCCGTCACATATTTGAACCTATTTTGAAATAAACAAAAATCCCTGGCGACTCTTTTGCCCTTTTCTTTTAAATGACTAAAATACTATCTAGGGCATATTTGGCAACGGTTTAAAGGTCGGATTCCGCGCTTAAAATTTACGATCGCGTGGATTTTCTTATTTGATTCAATATGGATTTTACAGGGAATGGACTCCATACTTCCATTCATTTGAATATTTGAAGTGTCCCCCCCCCCCCATCGGATCCGTGGAATCAGCGCCTCTAAGGATTTGCGGAGCTACAGTAAATCTGGACGTTAATATAGGACAGATCGGTTTTTTGCATTTTTTTTAGCTTTATGGGCTCCACAATCAAGATCTGAACCGATGATTGTGTTAAAAAGGTCATAACGGCCATGTAAGAAAATTTCAGCCGTTGATTCATCTTAGATCTTGAGATATTTGCAAAACCGTCTGGGATGTTAGATGACGATTTCTGATTTGTTGTCGGCCAAAAAAAGGGGATTATATCCAGTCCATTTTTTTTATTTTCTGGTTCCTATGGGCCCCCTTTGCACAATTTGAACCAGTAGTTATTTGTGGAAGGTCAAATACGGTTAGTTGACCAAATCTCAACCGTTGATCCTTACCATATTTTGAGATATTCACAAAGGCAAATTTAAGGGAGCAACAGGTGCTTCAGCTCCTACTACAGGAGATTTAAGAGGTTGTCCTGAGCCACAACTTCCAGAAAATCTTCATGATGGCCTTGTTCAACGTCACGAAATTCCTATACCTCGAGGTCAACACTAGTAGAAGCTGAAGGAAGGTTTGTTTTTTCAGTGTTATTTTGTCTCTCCCTATATATTCAACTCTCCTTTAGCTGAAATATTTCTTTCTTTTATTCCTTTTCTTTTGGGTGTATCCCCTTATATTGAGTTTTTCTTTGTTGAGTCCTTAGTTATTTTGTTGTTTTGGGGACTGATTCTCTCTGCCTAAGTTTTTTTTTTTTTTTTTTTTTTGTTTTTTTGTTTTAATACAATTTACCTTGAAGCAAAAATGAAATTATAGAAGTGAGGCAAAATCCTATTTGAATGAAATTTTGCGAGGATCTCCCATATTTTGGGATGCTTAGATCTTGTCATCTGACTTGTTGCATAGGACCTCAACCTAATTAGAGAAAAAAATGTGGCATGTTGGTCCCACCATTAATTTGTAGGACCTGGAAATGCTGACAATAGGCCCAATTCTCTACGAGCACGTGGGGGATAAATACTTGTCTGTATTATTAAAAGGGACAATTACAGTACGGACAGCCCTATATATCAGAATTACCCCATTAAAGATGAAAAATCAGAATTTACCTGAAAGAAGTTCGTACACAAAAAAGGCACAAAATGAGACGAAAATACCCTTTTTTGAGCGATATCCTATGTCTGTAGGATATCGAACCGTTCGATATCCCAAGCATTTAGGATATCGAAGGATGCGATATCCTACATACGTAGGATATCGCACAGTGCGATATCCTAAACCTGTAGGATATCGAATTCTCACCAACTTCCATCCCATCTGTCCGTTTCATCTTCTCCAATTTTTCAAACTGAGGAGGTCCGATGAAAGTTTTTCAAACCGAGGAGGTCCGTTTCATCTCAGCGAAAAAGTCCGTTTCATCTTATCCGTTTTTTTCACTAAGGTCCGTTTCATCTCCGTTTTCGCTGTAGAACTTCGTTTCCACCCCCGTTCCGTTAGGTTATTACCATTAGAGTCATAAGACGGTTAATATGTAGCCATTGCAAAAAACTTGTCATGGTGAGATCACTGTGCACAACTATTCTCTCAAAGATGACAGTGCGATTGGTGAATCTTGATTCAAAACGTTCAGCACACTCCTCATCCTTAAAGCGTTCCGTATTAAAACGAGAGGAAGACCCAGCTGCTGGTCGCTTCCCTTTATCCTTTTTAGGAGCCATGCTGCAACATGAAAAAACCACAGATGTGTATAAACAAACATATAACCAAACATATAAATAGGCAATCCAACAAACACTTAGTGTGGATAAACAAACATATATTGAGTGATTAACTGGTTTAGGCAATCCAACAAACACTTATTGTGGATAAACAAACATATATTTAGTGATTAACTGGTTTAGGCAATCCAACAAACACTTAGTGTGGATAAACAAACATATATTGAGTGATTAACTGGGATGAGAAAAAAAATATATATATATACATACATGTATGGGGATGAGGAGAAGAGGACGATCCCTGAGATGAATAACAAGGAAACCCTTGAAAAGAAGTGATGAGATTAGGATAAACTATGAGGAGAGAACCTAGATGCAGACAGATGAAGGAAGTGGGGAAGAAAGATATTTGGAGTTCTTTGATACATAGTGGAATATGTCTAATAAGCCCAGTAGAGCGTTTTGACAGGAAAAAAAAGGAATCATGCAGAGTCTCGCTACGGAATGAAAAATTCTGGAGTAGCCAGAATGTGATCTCGCTATAGCGAGATCTCGCTATAGCGAGAACTCTTAGCGAGAACTCGCTATAGCGAGATCAATTTTCGCTATAGCGAGACCTGCCACTGGTTTTTTTGTTTTGGACTTCTCTGACGCACTACACGGTACATACATCTACGCACTACACGGTCCATACATCTAGTTTCCTCGCTACATCCTCGCTACAGCGAGACCAATATCACTAACATTCGTAAAATACTGATAAGGATTAGGGTGATTTTGTGTATTTTTTTATTTTTTGAATGAAATATAAATTGCATTTTCCAGCCAAACACCACCAAACTTGTTATATTCATTAGCTGTTGATTCCTATCCATCCATTACTGGTTCTACCAAATTTTCAATACCATGGATTTACAGTGAATGTGATGAAAAAATTCTAATGTAAAAGAGTTCACTTGCAGAACATGTGCATTCTTTTTATATAAATGAAATGAGTGGAGACTTACAACAACACAGACACAAGGGAAGTCACTGGACCGGACACAGAAATATACATTTGAGTACAAATTCTCTTTCTAATTAAAATTTGAGTACAAATTCTTTTTCTAATTAAAATCCAACATCTAACACCAATTTAATAACAACCTCCAACATCAAATCCCATTGAACTGTTCTCTACATTGCGGCAAGTTAAATAAAATAAAATTGGAACTAAAAAAATGCTATCAGGTCTGAAGTTCCCAGTAGCAGATTTGAGCTCCTTATAAGTGAACTGAAGTAGCTGAGGAACATCTTTCTTCTCGGGCCCAGGCGGATCGATGACAACATCTGTTGAGGCCTGAGCATCTTGAGGAACAGCAAGCTCCCTATTGCTAGCATTCAAATATCTGGTCTCGGTTGCTGCAGAGAGTGAAACCAAGTGTTAGATATCCAAATATCTGCACGCTCCTTTCACTCCGCGCTTGAGGGCCGCCCAGCACCCACACTTGTTAGCCACCTCTCTCTCCCACCTTTCTCTTCTCCTCATCAACCTCAAAAGAAGCTTTTGCTGGTTTTGAGATTGCCCGGATAAAGCAGAAAGGACTGAGATGAGCTAAGCTTCTCGCTATAGCTTTTCACTAAAATTTGCACTCTTCATCCTCAGCAAAAATGGAGAAGATGAAAAAGAACCTCCTCAGCGAAAACGGAGAAGATGAAAATTGACCTTTTGTGGTGAAAATCTTTGATATGTGATGGGATGTGAGTAGATAACTGTGCGATATCCTACAGGCGTAGGATATCGAATTGTTCGATATCCTAAACTCTTGGGATATCGAATTCTTCGACATCCTACAGACCTAGGATATCGCACGAAAAAGGGTATTTCCGTCCCATTTTGACCGTTTTTTTTTTTTTTTTTTTGTACGATCTTGCATGTGGTAAATTTCAATCTTTCGTCTTGTATGTGGTAATTGTCGGGTCTTGAGTCGTCCGTACGGTAATTGTCCAAATGGTACGCGAATCAAGATGTCAGAGAATGATCGTCTTCCATACTAAAGATGTTACAAGATGACAAAACCTCAAGTACCTTTCAGGGTCCCGGCCAGGCCCATGTAGGCTGGACTACTTCTAGTGTTCTAAAACCTCGGCCAAAGATTCTGACCTGACCCATTCATCCCCAGCAGAATATATTAGATAAAATGTATTGAATCATATCTGTGGATGGACCTGGGTCAAAGTCCTAACCTGACCTATTTCATCCCCAGCAGAATATATCAGTTAAAATGCATTGAATGATATGGACCTAGACTTTTCGTGCCAGGGCCCATGGGCCTGGGTACCAGCCTCAGCATGGATGGGGTGGAACGGGCTGGGCCATGCCCGTTTGGCATCCCTTTAAAGAAGCCGACCCCCTATGAATTGACAAATCAACTTAATTTGACACTCATGAAGTTTGCACACCCTTAAATGAGAATATTATCCGGTGAGATGACTTGATATGGCCTACTTAGATGAGTGTCAACCATAAAAGACATATGGGATTGAAAGATCCTGAGGAGGGACTCGTACGTGAAAAAACTAACTCCATCCATCGTCCTAACTTCTTCGTAGTAACCATTTATATTTATAAATATTTACAATAGAGATGATATAAAAATACCCCATTTCACATATGGAGTAGTTATTTTGCACATGAGTGGTGCTATTGGCACCGCATTTTTTGCTCTCCCCACCGCACTAGAAGACAAAAAAAATATTTTTTCCTAAACTACCCCTCCTCTCCTCCTTCCTCCTCCTCCTCCTCCCTCCCTCCCTCCTCCTCCCTTCCTCTCCCACCCTCCACCCTCTTCCCTTCCTCCCTCCCCCCCTCCCCCCGCGTCTCCGGCGGGGAGGGAGCCCCGGCCGGCAGCCCGCGGCGGGCTCCCTCCCCCTCCTCCTCCTCCTCCCTCCCTCCCTCCTCCTCCCTCCTCTTCCCTTCCTCTCTCCCCCCCCCCCCCCCGTCTCCGGCGGGGAGGGAGCCCCGGCCGGCTGGCCAGTCTCCCTCCCCCTCTCCCTCATTCTTCCTCCCTTCTTTCCCTCTTCTCCCTCTTCTCCCTCCCTTTCCTTCCCTCTCCTTCCCTCCCCTACTCCCCCACTCCCACTCCCCCTCCCCCTCCCAGTCGCCGGCGACTGGGAGATCGGGCTGCAGCAGGGTTTCGCCTGCTGCAGCCCGATCTCCCCCCCCACCCCCCGCCGGCGACTGGGAGGGGGAGGGAAGGAGAGGGAGGGAGAGAGGGAGAAGAGGGAAAGAAGAGGGAGAGAGAAAGAAAGAGGGAGGGGGGGAGGGAGGCCAGCCGGCTGCCGGCCGGGGCTCCCTCCCGCCGGCGACTGGGGGGAGGGGGCGGGGGGGAGGGTGGAGACTGGGAGAGGAAGGGAAGATGAGGGAGGAGGAGGAGGGAGAAGGAGGAGGAGGGAGAAAGGGGAGGGATAGTTTAGGAAAGGTTTTTTTTTTTTTTTTCGCGGTGGGAAGAGCAAAAAACTGTGGTGTGGATAGAGCTCCCCTTTGCACATACCAACCTCATCAAGATCTTTCAACTCCCCTTGCCTTTGAAGGTTATCGCTAATTCAAGTTATTCAAGTGAGCTACATAAAGTCGAGAACGGTCACTAACCTCATTGGTAAGTGGTGTCAGCTCTCACCTAACTGTCCATGGATGGTTCGAGCCCCTGGGTATTTGCCTCTTCCCACTTGTGTGATTCTGCTCGCTTGTGGGGGCGCGGGCGCCCCAGCCCACTTGGCTGGGTTAAAAAAAAAGTGAGCTATATAAAGTCATCTCATCATCTCAATGACTCATTTTCCCCCTCAATGGATCATTAAAAAAAAAAAAACCACCAAAACAATGATGACAAGCCCAACAGTTCTCAAACTTCAACACTCTTAATTTTAAGATAAACTGATCAGGAGCTCCCTGTTTATGCAGATATCAAGGTCATAGTCCATCACCATTCATCATGATCGGCATGCATCCTTTGTGGTTCTTAAGAGTGATTGGAACAGTCTTTGTATTTCAAAAAATGATATGGTCTGTAAGGCTCTTTAGGGGCACGATGTGATCAATTCAATCCCCTATCACTCACCACTCTCTACAAATTTATTAATGTTGACTCTTGTTTGACACTCAACTGAATTTTTAAAACACCCTTTGATAGAGTATATATGTCGGAACCACCACCAAAAAAAGAAATCCAACGGCTGAAGAAGTCGCAGATTTTGCACACACATGGGTCACTCTCACTCCCAGTTCTTTTCATCCCTTACCCTGTAATCTGGGATGATCCAGGTGGGCCCCACAAGTAGGCCCGACATGGTGGAAAATGGCTCCTTAAATAAAATGGCATCTTCTATAGATATCTCTCTCTCTCTCTCAAAGAAAAGCTCTTGAGTGGTTCCTTTTGAAAGGTAAAGATCATTTGAGTGGTTCCTTTTGGAAGTCAGTGATTTCACTTTCACAAGAATGTATAGGGTAGTAGCTGTCGGATGAATGATCCTGAATCCGAAGATAGTAGGATGAGGTGACCATCATAACTATCTCCATTATAAAAATAAAAAATTATCTCTCTCCCAAAAATCTCCATGATATAGAACAACCCAACCTATAATAGAATAACAACACTGGTTAAACTCTCTCATTGGTATACTATTCATTTATGCCTAATACCTGCATCAAAGTATTTCAGTGTGTCCATCAGTTATTAATTTATTGTTATGGTCCTTTGCTTTTAGAAGGATTGGTAGATTACATATATAACACAGTTTAAACTGGTTGCTTTTTGACTGGACTTTGAACTTTGGTCAGTTTATAATTAGAATGTTGGGCTTAATTTGCCTTTGGCTTATTGTTTGTGAATTTCTGTATCAGTAGTTGAAGTTCATTTATCCAACCATAAAACAGTTCGATCATATCCAAAATTTAGGATAAAGTGATTAGGATTATACTACATCGATCGGGGGAGGGAGACCTTGGTGGAATATGATGTCAAAGCAAAAGATTGGTGTTTTCAATTCTGTGACATTGGGAGATCGTCAATTTAGACGTAGTGGGGCGGGTATTTATTAAATATGTGGGGCATGGTCCGGCCCATTTAAATCTCTAAGCAATGTCAAGATCTACGTAGGGCCACTGCCCCAGATCATGACTACATGTCCACCCATGCTCAGAAAGGACCATTTAATTGAATGGGAATGTTAGAGATTAGGTGTAGGTCGTTAGAGAATTTAGGGATACATAAAACACTTTGAGTTTTAAATTATTATCTTATCAGTTTATCAGTTTGGTATAAATTTAAAAGCCTATGCGAATGAGATTTACGGTAAAATTATGGGAACACGATGATTCTTAAAATTATTTAAGTGTTCTCACATAGATGACAGCAACCAACAAACCAAGTGATGACAAATTCATCTGTGCATGCCTTGAGAGTTTAAACCATGTGAAGGAAACTTAGAACTTGTGGATATCCATCGAAGTTGCCAGACAGTAACTACAATTTTAACACAAATAGATGGAAACATTATTCCTGTGCCAGGAGCGGTTCCATAGCTTCAGTGGTCTGCTTCTTTCTCGTCAAACATGTCAGAAACAAATGAATGAACCCGCCAGAGAAGAAGCCAAATAACCAACCATTGTTGTAGACGACAACCAACACATTTGCACAGGTTATGAGGATTCCAACCTTGTGAAGCAAACCTGGAATCACAGAGAGAATCGTGATTACCAGAGCAGCAATTGCTCTAAGGTTGTAACCTCTGCAGTAGTAGTATCTCCCTAGAGGACTTGTCGAGTAGAGTGCGGCGACATCCAAAACCATCCCACAAACAAGGTAGTAATCTGCGAGAATTATCCCCCCAATTGGGCCTAAAATAGCAGTGCACCCAACTAGCCAAGTATAGACGAAGCTATTACTCGATGCGAATATCCTCCAAGGCTGGCAGAGAACCCCTACAACTGCAGTCAGAAGTGCTCCTCTCCAGAAGCTGAAATGGGTGGGGCTGAGATTGACAAGCGCATTGGCAGGAGGCAGGAGCCACAACATTGGCAGGGATATTGGTAGTGAGAACAGCAAGCACAATTCCAACCATCCCAAGCACCTTGCTTAAAACTCCTCCAAGTTCTCCAAGAAGTGTGATGGGATTGGAAATTACATGCCCAAAGATCACCTCTGTAGAGGAGGCGATCGCAAGGCCGACGAATGTGAAAGCAGCCATGAACAAAGGCAGCCCTGCCTGGCCAAGGACCTGATCCGTCTGGGTCTTCGCGTATCGACTAAAATCAGGTATGTTGAGGGAGATAGCTGCCCAGATACTAGCAGTTAGAGAGGGGAAAAACAAAGACCAGAACTCTGAATTTGTGAGCTTGGAAAGCAATGAGAGCATCCTGCCAAACCCCCCAGCTCTGATATAAGCCCAGCAGAGGAGGGAAACTATCAGAACAATAAGAATTGGACAAGAGTACTTCTCCATGTATCGAATGCCATCCATCCCTTTCCAAACTATGGCCAATTGAGCGGCCCAGAAAAGCAAAAAAGCAGGTGAGCTCAAGCGGGGAGGTGTCCAACCACGAGATGGTCGCGCCAAATGAAGAATTCTTGACTGAAGATGGGAGAATTGTGTAGAAAGCTTGGCCGCCAATCCAGGTCTCAATGCCAAACCAGCCACAGGAGATGAGGGAGCGCAAGAGGGTGGCGAGGTGGGTGTGACGCCCCGGAGTCCCATATCGACTATAGAGAGGAAAGTGAATGGGATTATATGTAGAGCTTACACCCTTACCTAGCATGAGGCCTTTTGATGGGTTCAGGCCCATCAGAAATAAAACCGTGAGGCCAGTGGGCCAAAGCATGAGCTTACACCCTTACCTTGCATGAGGCCTTTTGATGGGTTCAGGCCCATCAGAAACAACCAGAGGCCCTTACCTTGCATGAGGCCTTTTGATGGGTTCAGGCCCATCAGAAACAACCAAAGGCCCCTTACCTTGCATGAGGCCTTTTGATGGGTTCAGGCCCATCAGAAACAACCAAAGGCGGAGGGGATTCCATAGAGGGTTAGAGGGTGCCCGGGTAGGCAGTGAGAATGGTGGCGGCAAGAGTGATGAGGCCGCCGACGATGACAGTTAAGATTCCTTGCCACCAGGACATGCCTTCTTGGACCAGGCTGGCAACCAAATAGTAGTTGGTGATGCTCGTCACCAGCCCCACCCAGAGCCAGGCCATGTCGAAGGCGGATAGGGTGCGCTGGGAGGGAGGGATAGGTGACAAGTCTAGGTTTGTATGTCCAGTGCTGGCAGCGGCTTCGTCTTTCTTTGCATCTGCCATGGCAGCAATTTTAAGTGAATGGACCAGCTCTTTAGACACTTCGAACCCTATAATGCAGTTAGCTGCCGTGGCAAGTCTCTTTGTCTCTTGTCTGAACTAAGTGTACTGAATGTTTGATGTTGCCATTGGGAATGGGGATCGTATGAGGTTTTTCCCCACGGCCCAATCAGGCTCCACCACGGCAGACAGGCTCCCTGTTACGATGGCCTGGCGGAGTCTGATTGGCCTCCTCACGGTCACTGTGGGTAAAAACCTAGAGGATCCATACTCTTCCATTGGATGTTTCCATTCATTGATTCTCTCTACAAAGCTTGTCTTTAAAATCCAAACCAGTAAAAATTATTGTTTCCATTTGTAATATGCTTTTATTCATTTCAAGCTTAGTTACTTTACTTTTACAGTCTCTTGTTAGCACTTTATTTGTTTACATGGGTGGAGTAAAATTAAGGTGGATGTTGAATAATATAAAAGATAAAGATATCACTACTAGAAAATGGAGCTTTGGCGCAGCAAAAAGCGGGCGGCCGCTTATGGGGCAAATAGCCTCATTAGCGACCGCCATAAGCGGTCGCTAAAGCCTTTTCTACATACAACCCCGCCGAAACGCACCGAAACCCATTTTTCCTTCATTTCCCTTCCCCCCTTTTTTTCCCCTGCTCCCGCCCTAGTCCCGCGCTTATCTCTTCCTCCCTCTCCCTCTCCCTCTCCCTCTCCCTCTCTATCGCTCTATTTCTCTCCCTCCCTCTCCCTCTCGCTCTCGCTCTCGCTCTGCTCTCGAATCTGACGGAGGCCGTCGAAGTAGCCATCGGCGAGCTCTGCGACGAGGACGACGACGGCAGGATCTGCAGCGAAGACACCGAGGCCGCGGCGCCCTCCGCCTGGAGAAACTGCTCCAGGAGGCAGCCGACGAGCCGGTGCGCCTCGCGGGTGGGCAGCGGAGGGCAGTTCCGCGATAACGCCGTGAGGAAATCCGTAGCGATCCCATCCGCGTCGCTGCTGCGGGCGGATGCGGTGATGACGACGTCTGCAATAACGGCGCCAGCCTCGGAGGCGAAATCAGGGGAGAGTTCGGCGGCCTTCGCTACGTAGGAGAGGACTTCTGAGAAGGAGGAAATGGCGTCGATGGAGAAGGAGAGAGGCCAGAAGGAGGCGTTGAATGAGGATGGAATCGAACGAAGGAAGTCGAGGATGGCGGATTTGGGATCGCGAGGGTTGTTGGCATTGGTGGTGTTATTTTCTTCGTCTTGTTCGTAGGGGCATTTCGAATCTGAGAGCCCTTGTCACGTCTCCACCCCATTTCACTGCTCTCCCTCTCCCTCCCTCTCCCTCTCTATCGCTCTATTTCTCTCCCTCCCTCTCTCTCTCGCTCTCGCTCTGCTCTCAAATCTGACAGAGGCAGTCGAAGTAGCCATCTGCCCACCAAGTAGCCACACAAGAACCATTCGAACAATCCCAGCAGGAAAGAAAAAAAAAACAGAGAGGAGAGAGAACAGAATGAAAAAAAAAATCTGTTTGGCAGTCCCAGCCCCAGAATTAGAGAAAAAAATGAGAAAAAAATGAAGAAGTGGAAGGGTGTAATCCTACACGGTTGCTTTCCGATTTCTATCATACTGTAAAATTTCCCTTTCTCAGAGAGAGGCTGTTAGTTCCTTTGCAGTTCATCGTAATTTGGTGGGAATCTGTGAAATTTTTGGGCGAGGGAAATGAAAAGATGTGCTTTTTGGTATTATCAATCATTGATAATGATAATTCACGCCTATGAAATTAAAGAATTGTATGTATCTGTTAAGGTTTCTTTCTTCTTCTTTTTTCTTTCAGATGGCAGATTTTGGAATCCTCTTCCGTTTATTTTTTTTATTTTATTTTTAATTTTGGTACTGGATGCATTTCTATTTGATTATCTATGCATATGCGGCAGAGATGAAACCGGAGACCATATCAAATTGGATGTTGTTTTACCGCCCTTTGTGCCAAGAATTATTATCAGCGCTTATTGCTTCTATTGGAGATAGATTTATAGAAACCATAGCTCACTATATGAGAGCTCTTTATGAGATTTTCCTGTGAACAACCATCCATTATGCCTAAACAACCCCAACTGATTGCAACTCAGGATATCACCAAGTACATCTAAGTTTTGAGTGGATAAAATGAAAAATCATTGCTTTTTTTGTAGTTCAGATATGGAGTTTGGATATTTGATTGTATGATATTCGCCTTCAATAAGGTGCTGTTTTACAGTTTTCCTGTATGGAAATTAATCTAGTTTTGGGTTTTGATGCTTATGCAGAATTTCTTTCCTGCGATGACCAAGATTGTGGGGACACTTGGGCCAAAATCACGATCTATCACTACAAGAAAAAAGGGCTTTTGCGGCGATTTAATAAGTGCAGGAAAAGAAATCGTTACTAAAGATATTTTTTTGCGGCGAAATATATACCGTTGCAAAGTTACGAGATTTATGTGACCATTTTATTTTTTACGACGATTTTAGTTACTATTGGGGCGATTTAATTGGACGTAAAAATTATTTAATTATTTTCAGCGTTTTTGTTTCGCCACCACTGCTATTGGGGTGTTTTTTTTCTTCACTTTTCCTTTCCCCCGTTTTTTCCCCTACTCCCGCGCTCCTCCTATTCTCCCCATAAAGCCCTTCTCTCCTCCCATTTTTGCTCAATCACCAACAGACCCTTCTCCACTTTTTCTTCTCCTCTCATCCAGATCGCCTTGCTGCCTTCTTCCTTGAGCCCGGCAACACGCAACGGCGGCGGAGACTCCGGCACTGCGCAGGGCCCTCCTTCTCCGGCGACAGTTTTGCAGTCCGGCAAAGAGAGGCAGCGTCGCTTCTTCTCCGGCAACTGCACGATGCAAGAACGACGATCAGAACCGCCTTCATCGCTTTTCTGTTTCAAGAACCTGGAGACCTCTGCAAGTGTCCCCTCCTTCGTCTGCGCAGCAGTCCAAGACCGAAGGTCGGTATTCTTCTACAGCAACGGTGGGGTGGCGACGGACCCTTGATCCCGGTGAGGAAGCAGTGATTGCAGCGGCGGCGATTTCGACGATCCTGGGTGCTGCGATCAAGCAGGCAGGTCCTTGGCCCACTTCAAGATCGTCTGATCTTCTTCAAAACCCAGTGAGGAAACGCCCTTATCTCTGCAACTTCCGATCTCTGATCTTCTTGAGATCGCATTGAGATCTCTCTCTGCACCGATCCTTGCACATTTTCATTCTGCAACAGGATCCTGGGAGATGTGTAACATTGAGATCTCCTGCAAATCCGAAACCGGACCAACAGAGAACACTTTGTAAGTCTCAAACAGAGTCTGTTCATCCTCTTTTTCTTTTTTTTTTTAATCCTCAGTCTTCTGGTATATGGTTTTTGGTGCTCAAGCTTACCCTATTGTTCTTCTTGTTTTCTCTTCCATCACTTGGTTGATGTCTACTCTTCTTGCGGATTGTTATAGATCTCCTGATCCGGTCACAGGAAAGAGGAACTGCACTTACATGGAGTCCTAGATGGGCTTGTATGCTATTTGTTCTTTACCATATGAAAAAACAGAGGACCTCTTCCTTTCTTTCTATTTACCTAAGTTAGCTCTCACAACCTCCATGTAAGTGTAGTTCCTCTTTCTTAGATGGGGTCATTTCAATGACTCAAAGGCTTAAGATGGTTTTTCCAAAGACACCGCATTTTTCAATGGCATGATCAAGAAAGTCACCAAGTTTTGATGGGTTTCATTTTAGAAGATTTCCAGTAGTAATGGAAGTCGTTTTCCAATAGAGGACACAGTGACATAGAGTGGAACTAGGATTTGAAATGGGACTTCAAGAAAACCATTGATTTACATTTTGGTATTTCACTAATTCAATTTCTCCAAGTGTGTGATCTTAGAAACCCCTGAGACTCTAAATAGATGCTCTAAAATCCCTCTATTTCTAATGTATTCTCTAGTTCTCTACCAACTTTTTAATGGGTTCTATTCATTTTTGCAGGAGAGGGCAAACAACAGCTTTATGGAATAGCCCAGTATGGGAATCTCATAGGTATCACCGTAGGCTACACCATCACAGCTTCCATTAGCATGGCGTGAGTCAACAAAAACCCTTTTCCTTTAGCCATTTTTTTAACTCTATTTTGGACAACTTTCCCTATAGCCATGGAAGCAGTTATGTTATGCTCTGACGTTATTGTTCTTTTGACCTTTTCTTATCAGAGCCGTTGAAAGGTCCAACTATTTCCATAGAAATGGCCACAGAGCAAATTGCAGCCCATCTAACAACCCCTTCATGATCATCTTTGCAAGCATCCAAATAGTTCTCTCTCAAATACCCAATTTCCACAAGCTATGGTTCCTATCTGTCATTGCAGCTATCATGTCTTTTGCTTATTCTTCCATAGGCCTTGGGCTTTCCATATCCAAGATTGCAGGTTGGCTATTAATAAAAAAAAATTTCATTTGTATTTTCTGATTTGCATGAACCAACTCCAGGACATTTGTCTCATTGGCTGTTTTTTAATCTGCAGAAGGGGATCATCATGTGAGGACAACCCTAACAGGTGTGACAGTGGGGATAGATGTAACAGATAAAGAGAAGGTGTGGAGGACCTTACAATCTATTGGAAACATTGCATTTGCATATGCTTTCACTGATGTCCTCGTTGAAATACAGGCAAGCAAATCTAGGATCTCTTCCTTTGGTGATTGCTTTAGGGATTATGCAGAAAGGTAAACATGACTAATTTTAGGAGTACGATCTTCATATTGTTGGCATGCATCCATGTACAGAAACTACGATAAGATGCATAATAAATAAGTTCTCATCAGTTTAACAGTAAAAAAAAATAAAAATTGTTGTGTTTTGACCAAAATAGAAAACTAAGTTCTTATCAGGAGACTGATAATTAAAACTGGTGCATAGTTCAAAAACTTTGTCCGAATCAGCCTTGACTCGATAGAGTCAACTCGGCTAACTAAGTTACCTAGGGGCGAGTCAAATGAGTCTGGCCACTCGGTATAATTTGGTACTTAACTCTTATACAACATTACGACCTACGTGTACTGTTTGAATTGGACTTTAAGTCTTTAATCCATACACAACTTACAAAGCTGTTGAACCTTCATGGCCAACTAAATTAAGAGAAATAACCATGCAACCACACATAACGGGTCTTCCTATGCCCTAAATCCTAATAAAGAGGTGCTTATCTTTCTTGAAGAACATGGCACTAATCATTTTCCTTTTTTTTTTTTTTTTTGGGTGGAATTGGTATGTGCTGGGACTCATCAGAGACCCCGGCTGGGGGGGGGGGGGGGGGGGGGGTGGGTGTTCACTGGTCTGTGAGCACCACCCCTCTCATATACATTAACAATGTATATATGCTTCTATTTACATATGTTTAGAAATCCACATGCCACCAAAGCGGGACCCATGTACATATCATCCACACCATTGATGTGATGGGCCCCATATTACAAATGGACAGTAAATATCTTCATGATCAATAAACTTTGATTCTTTGACTGGTGACCTAGAAATGTACTCTAAAAAAATAAAAAGAAACAGCAACAATCCAGGAAATGCCATACAATACTATTCATATCTCCCACCACAGACCTATATTGAATCTAAAAATATGGAATTATGAACAAGACACTCCTATATTTTATTATATTTTTTAAATTTGTAAGAAACCCATGTTTGAATATCTGATGATACCAAAATTCATTGCAACATCATTGTGTGTATGAATGTTGACCTTCCCCATTTATGTTCTAGTGACAATTGTGTATGAATGATGTAATATTAAGACTATAATGTGAATGGCTTACTGAATCTTAGAAGCCCATATCATGCACTAAAGTATGTATGAAGTGTGTACGCTTGATATATATATATGATATAAAAGAGGATGAGGCTTGGAAGATTTTTTTTTTTTGCAAGAATAATGTATGAAAGTATCTATGAATGTCTGAACATGAATAAAGTGTGTAATGTATGGAATTATAGATGGTTAGTGGAAATCTCTTTAGAAAAACTCAATTGATGATATCGTCATCTGAGATGACGATATCATTAATCAATATGGAGGAATTGAGCCCCAATTTCTAATCACAAGTTAATTTAACTAACTGATGCAAATCTAGATATATTCAAATTCTAAATGAATCAGAATTTCAAAGGAAATTGTAGTGTGTTGGGGCATTGGGTTATTTATATGAAGTGTTTTTTTTGTCATGTACAGGTACTAGCAGGCTGTAAAAAAAAATTACATGTCACACGTACAGGGGAGATTATGCCGAAATTTCGAGAAAATCTTTCTAGGTACATCCCATGGTTTTTGGGTCTACAAAGATGTGAACCTTTTCTATGAACCACTTTATTTCATTTAAGTTGTGTTTCAAAGCCCATTCTCTTACCATTTGAACTTCTGCCTTTTCTGATGCAATCAATTGGAGTGTTGCAACTTTACTTCGCATCCAAAGTGTGACTTGGAAGTATTTTATTCTATTCATTGCATGATAAGCTGTCTACATTTTAAGCACGTTTTATTTCATATCATATCTATTGTGATTAATCTCTTTTGTTGGCAAAACATTTCAAGCAAGGTCCTAATGATATCATGGCAATACCTCTTCTGTGCTGAAATATAATCATGTCTATTGATATCTAAGACTTCCTAACATAAGTTTAACGGTGGGAGTGATTATGTTTGAGAAACTTTCCATAAATCTAGACCTGATGGGTCTTTCTTTACAACATAACAATATTGGACTTAATTGGTGTTTCTGTCATTCTAGAGTCGATTGATGTATTCACATATAATCATCATTTACTATTTCTTTATGATATAAATAACCAGTGCATTAATTGTCTTATTCTATATATTTGGGATTCATTTGTTTTATTGATGTTATATTCTTAGGATTTCTCATGAGCAATGCAATATTTCCACATAATGTTGGGGTTATTTGCTTGCACAGGACAATTCCAAACTACAATGTCTCTGTCGGCCCTGAACATACCCTACATTATTTCCCCTTGCTCGTTGAGGAAAGGTACTTATTTCTTTGTATATTAAGTCAGTGAGATGCTTACTACATTTTATGTTCGTTGGACTGTGGTTTTATATTCTAATATTTATTTGTACCACTCATATGAGGCTCGCAGTCGTAACTTGTATGCATTGGGTCGATCTGTATTTTTTTTTTTCCTTATAGGTGCAGTACAGTTGGCTTATTTGAGTTATGCTGCTCACGTAGACATTTTTTGTTTCATTCTTATGTCAGGTCTCAAGCATGGATGTAGTGGGTTATGCAGAAGAGAAAAGCTTTTGATCAGCGGGGTGATGTGGCCATGCATTCAATACCGGGCTGAGTAGCAGCAACATATGAGTTGTACACCAGATTTTACCGCCTTCATTTTAGAGATAATAGACTATTTAACTCTTTTTATGGCCACAACAGTGATTTGTGGCTTATTTAATAGTAGCCCGGTTTGTACTTGATATGAATATGACGCACCGCCACATTGTATAAATACATGAGTTTGGATGAATTGATGTTCGAACAGATTTACGAATTTGTGTGTGTTAATATATAAAAACAGAGATTAATTATATGGTGTTTAAATTGGCAGATGTGACAATAAATGTGACGTGAGGGGAAAAAAACAAAAAAACACACTGAAAAGAGCAATTCTGTCGAGTTGAAATTGACGCAATTAAGTTTTACCCGCGAAATTTGCCTAGCGGCGAAGTGTACATACGCTGGGAATCATTTTTTCCAGCGATAAATAGTCAATGCAATTGATTTAATGAAATCGCAAAAATAACATAGCCAGAAACGAGCTTTGCGTCGATTTCATTTCGTTGCAATTGAGTTGTAGCTGCGACATTTAACTTGCGACGAAGTTAAAAAAAAACGTTGCGAAAATATTTTTCCGGCGATAAAAAGTCGTTGGAATTGATTTTTTAAGTCAGACACGAGCATTTACGTCGATTTTATATCGACGCAATCAATAAATAGACGCTGAAAATGACTTTTTTGAAAGAAGAAAATAATGGTAGAACCAACAATTGCTTCGATTTTAGATCGACGCAATTGTGTTTTACCCGCATAAATTTTTTGCCGCAAATCTGGAAAACGCTGGAAAAATTTACTTGCGGCGATATATAGTCGCTGTAAGATAATATTTATCGCTGTAAAAGACATTGTAAGTATAAGTTGAAGGCTATTTGCGGCGAGAAAAAAACGCCGCGAAAAAAAAGTTTTCGCGACGATTTGCTGTTTGTGCCGCTAAAGATTAGAAGTGAAGGGTTACATGCGGCGATATGCGACGAAGTAATAATCGCCGGGATAGAGAGTTAGCAGCGAGTTTGGTTATTATTAGCGGCGAAAATGTGCGCCGCGAAAACACTTTTCTGTTCTAGTGTATTGATGTGATTTCTAGCTGCCTTAATGCTGGAATGTCTGGTATGAATTTTTGTCCTCAGTAGATTTCTTTTGTTGCAATGGTTGCTGGATGTTACCATTATTTGGAATTTTAGTTGCATTACATTATAACAGGCTTTTACTTTGGTTTGCCCTTTTGTTCGTGCATGTGTGCACACTCTTGTGTGTGTGATCAATAGGCAGAACACAAAAAGAAACAAGAAAAAATACAGAAAGAATCCCCTGTTTCTTCAGGTTTGTTCTTTTTTCTTTCTTCTTGCTTTGATTTTTTTCATTCTCTGGATCTTTCAGTCTTATTGGAAACTTGTAGAATTTGCCATTTTGCTTGAGTTTGTTTTGGCTGTGATGTGAGTATTTTGGTAATATATTGCAGTGCTTATTTACTTGATGATTGTTGAAAATCTAAAAGATTACATGGGAGTCTAAATGGTTAAATTTAAACACACAATGTAATGTGTATTGCATAGGAATTAGCTATATGATTACTAATGACAAAACAAACACTTGAAATCAATTCACATGTATATTCAATACATACTTTCAAGTTTCAAATATGTATGTAAATGTAATGACAAGGGAATAAAGCCAAGGTCGGGCCTCCAGTGTCTCATCTTTTGGACATATTTCATTGTGAAAGGGTATTGCAGGGTTGTTTTTGTATGGATGAAGGTCACATGGGAAGGGATCTAACTTCAAAGGGATGGGGCCTAGGCATCAATCATTTCTTGTGTTTACTAGTCACACCAGAGAGTAGGGCCTTTAAGTGCAACTCTCTGTCACTACTTTGAGATTGAGCAGATCTTGCAATGTGGGGCCCAAGGGGTAAATGGTTGGATGAGAATAATCCACCTTGTGAATTTTGATTGCTTTAAAATTACTTAGGGATCTCCCATGTCATTTTGTTGATTGCTGTCACTAAAAAACTAACGGTGAATATGGCTCTGATTTGAGTGATCTGTTGGGGTTTACGCTAACCATCCTTTTAATTTAGAAAGGTTTGTGGTTGAGCATTTAATGCACTAAGCTGGTCTAGAGTTTTGCCACTATGTCCTTCTTCAATGCACGGTGGGGCCAACCTTTTCGAAATTCAAATCGGTTGTCATCCCTAACACCCATTATATTCGTTGTATCAAAATTTTTAAAGAAGATTTCACCAGGCCAACCAATAGATTGATCACATATGAGTAACTCCCTCCATTTCTATCACAAACAGAACAAAAGTAAAACTAGTTCAAAATGTGTTTCAGATACAGTCACATCCAATTGTGACCATCTTACATACTTGAATAACAATTTACACATTGCTCACTGCATAGGGTGTTAGAGACAATGCCGTGTTTGGGTTTCAAAAGGTGGGCCCCATCATGCATTGAAGAAGGGTGGGTGTTGCACCGTATTAGTTCTGCACACATGTCCTTTTTGGGAGAACTTTGATGTTTATTAGCAAGTTATATAGACTTTGGATTTTCAAACTATTGATACAAACACCAATAAAAAAAATGCTATTGATAGAAAGGGCCTCTAGGTTGGGGACCATTATGTGGGGGACCATTCACTATAAAATCTCAGTGATAGAAGAATCCTATGTCTTATTAGAAGTACATTGATTGGACTGCGTTGTCAAGTTCTTTTAACTGGTCATTTGTCTCATATCCTGCCAGTAAGTTTGGACCACCTGATTTTTAAGTTAAATCATATAGATTGCAGGCCCGACCTTGGCTTTATCTTGCAAAAATACCTGATTTTTTTTCTTTTTTTTGGTAGAAACCTGAAAAGGTGTATGGCCTGATCTTCAAGGTGGACTCCATTGCAGGGCTTTATTTCCTTGTCATTACATAGTAAACCAAGTGAATTTAATAACATAATAACCAAGCGAATCTACAAGAAATATAAGCAGGTAACTAGTTTTTTATTTTTTATTTGTTTTTTGTTTCTGTTTCCTTGTACTTAGTTTTTTATTTATTTTTTAATCTGACCACTAGTCTTGAGGAGTTTGGCCATGAACTTTCAGGTTTCCTATCGGATCTCATGTCGTAGGGGCATTTATAATGCCGTGTGGAAACTGCTTCTACTGTGTAAAGGTAATGCCTTCATTATATTCATTCATAATCATATCTTTGCTCGTGTCGCGTAAGCTTCTGTTAATGATTATTTTCATCATACATGAATGTGATATTTTCAATGTTTGTATGAGACTAGGTAACTACAGAAAGCTTCAGAAAGTACTATAACATTGTCCAAATTTTATAATTGTAAGCAACAGCTTATTAATTACATGATAACTACATCATTATAACTACATTACCTCTCCCAGTTGTTTCACTACTAGAAAAAAAGTTTTGGCTGAGTTGGAACTTGGAGATTTTGAATGAATGGTATCTCTTTTCCTTTTATGTTAGCATGTTTTTATCATGAGCTCTTTTTTAACTTGAGTTCTGTTGGTTTTAAGTGAAATAAGGTTAAGATTACTGGGAGATTTGGTTTCTTAATTGATTTGTTAATGTAGGCATCTACATTTCAGGAAGAGATCAAAGAAATGGAAGGACAATCAAAAGAAGAATATATTGAAGATAAGGTACATGTGTCTACTACTTTTGTACCAAGAAGTATGTTGGATCCTAATTGGGTGAAAAGGTCTCATATAGGGTGTTGGTTGTTCAAAAAGCCATCTTATTTTAGAACCTCAAGTACTAGCTAGAACCATAATTAGAACTTTTTTTATGCTCAATACAACATGTTTTATGCCCATGGTCTTATTTTCTTTTGCATTGACAGATCATTATTGTTTTTTAGTTGTTTTATATGCAGCCTTGTTTATGATGCAACAAATTGCCTATGACATTTTTTTTTGGAACTTCTTTTTTCAGTATGTTAGTTCCATAGAGAGGAATTCAAATATGAGAATGGACCTTCCCACTCTTTTCTTATAGGCTATTTCTTTTCTTAAGAAATTTTGAGCTGAACTTTTTATCCTTATGCAACAAATCTGTCCGAGGTAGCCAATCCACTGGTAGCTCAGTTGTGAGGCACGTCCCCTCCCCATAACCAACCAGGGATGTAGCGCTAATGACAATGGACTATAGAACTGAGGAAGTTGATATCTACTTTTCTTCTACCTTACCTTTTCTAATAATAAAAAAAAAGGTGATTGTACTAAAAAAAATCGGATTTGAAGGTTTTATGTATTTCTAAGTGTTTTGGTTTTGATTGTGTATAGGAGAGATCACTATTTGTTTATTAAAGATTAACATTAAAATATTGGAATTTTAGAAACTTAGATGAAAGTGATCTGGCTTTGATACTATTGAGCTGTTTCATCCTTTTCCTTTTTTTTTTTTTTTTTTCACTTTATCCCTCACCATGAATTCTTTTCATCCACAAGTGCAGAGTGGTAGCAAGTCTGTCAAAGGCCTAATGTTGCACAAATCATGCAAGCCCGGTTATCCCTTCAACTTGTCTCATCCATGCTTGCCCCATAATCATGTATCCTGTCATTTAATTCTCTATCATCGAAGTCCTTGTTATCCCTTCAATTAAGGTCTTGTATCTTTATATATTCACAGAATGAAATACAACGAAGGTAATTAAGTTGAATGATGGCTGTTACTATAAACTTGTGAAGTTTTTCAGGTTGAACTCACCAGGGGACACAGTGTAGAAGATCAGCCGTTTGTACAAGTGCACATGTGCATAACGTGGGCTAGTTCATGTCTAATTGGGGATGTTACTCAGGATGGAAACAAACAGGACCATTTTTCGTATCAAATTTTTCTTCTTTTGTTCAACCCAACCCACTTAATAATTTATTCTTTTTGTTGTTGTTCTTCTTCTTCTTCTTCATCTACCTCTTCAACCTATCTCAGAATTGATTATGTGGCCTGGATCAGATAGGGTCTCTTGTTATCAGCTGCAGGTTGGGGTTACTTGACCCATTCAAAAGAGGGTCACAAATAAGGGTTGGACTTTAAAGCATAGAAACCATGTCAGCCCAAACCATTTTGACCTGACCCTTTTATGGTTGAATCACTAACCCTTTACTGTTGATTTGCCCAAAGTGTACTTTTCTCTCATTATGTGTATGACTTTCTCGAACTAGAATTCTAGATACTTCATTGCCACCTCTCACCCATCGGTTTGTAGTGAATGTTGAAATTTGGTAAGACACTTGGCTAATATGTAATTGACACAAATTGCTAAGATTTTTTCAAACTAGTTATTCATGTTAGTTCCAAAAAATTAAACATGTAGAGCATTAATTTGTCCAGAGATCATCTTGTTAAAATTTCCCCACTTCAGTACTATTAATAAGATGAATCATTGGATCTGAAGCATGAACGAGATCTGTGAATTTTCTTTTATAAGTATTATTGGTTGATTGCCTTCACAGGAATCTGTCATCAAACCACCTTATGGGTGAGATCCCTATTGAGTTGTCTTGGATTGATAATTTGGATACTTTGTAAGTACTAACTGTTCAACTTAATTTCTTACCATCAAAGAATTAAAAAAAATGCTACTTAATTTTTTTGATATGCTGCCACTAAATATTGAGAACTTTTCGTCAGGGACATTTCTAATAATATGATTGGTGGTTCAATTCCTGCTACTCTTGGTGACTTGGAACATCTTCTGACACTGTGAGTTCTGTTATTAGCAACTCATTTCCTTGTTTTGTATCATTTTTTCCACTGACATTCTTTAACTGCCTTGTAGAAATTTGAGCAACAATCATCTTGTTGGGTACATTCCAGCAGAATTTGGAAATTTAAGGAGTGTCATGGAGATGTAAGAGATCTCTCATTCAAACAATATAAACTGTTGGTGCTAATAACATTTTGCTTTGATTACTCTAGAACACTGCCAACTAACTTTTTTCATTTTACCTTTTTGTATTCTACTTGAAGAGATCTCTCATGTAATTACATCTCGGGTCCAATTCCTCAGGAACTTGGTCAGCTGCCAAATCTGTTTTCACTGTAAGGTCTTCCATTTGTTTATCGTATGTTATATTATTATTGTCATTCCATAGCAATAGAGAGTCAAATTAATTGCACTATTTGTCGTAGATTGATTTTCCAATGTGGTTTCCAGTATGGACATCTATACGGGTGAATGTAGATGTAAGACACAAAGGGTCCCATACCTTTTGTAAAATGGAAGAGAGATCGATGCTGGCTGATTGCCAATTTGTTTACCTTCGGATTGATATTATCAATTTTATTTTACTTTTTGGTGCAAAGCTTGACTTCAAAGTAGAGAAAAACAATTTATCAGGGGACATACTCCCATTAGTCAGTTGGCTGAGTCTTGCTGTCCTGTAAGTTCAATGTTTGGTTTCTATGCTTGGTTACATTATTGTTATTCATTTCCAACCCTGCTGAAAATGAATAGTAATTTATCCTATAACAACCTAGCTGGTGATATTCCTGCTGGCAACAATTTCTCAAGGTTTTCAAAGGATAGGTGAGATGATGCACTTGTGCAACATAGTTCCATCCATATCTGAGTTTTTCATGCTGTCTTAATTGGTAGATCCAACCATCTTGGATGCAGCTTCTTAGGAAATCCTGGTCTTTGTGGGTATTGGCTTAGTTCTCCATATCACACAGCTCGTCAGCCACAGAGAGGTAAACATGTGTTTTCTAGTAAGCCACTTCCCTGCAAAGCTCCAAAAGATTAGGACAAATGCAACAGCTTCCTCCAAGTTTTTGGTCTTATTTACATATAGAGTATATCCATTGCATTCCATCATGTCTATCAATTTGATTTTGACTGTTAGCCGTTAAAGCACCAATCTTCTCTTGTAAATAAAAAGCGATGAAATTCCATCTAACTGTTTTAGTTGCTTCATTGAAGAAAAATCATTTGTTTCAATTTTATCGAATGTCTCTGAAGAGACGAAGAAACAGTCATCTGCCTATGTAGATGGCAATGACATACAGCTTTATTGATGAGGATGATAGTGGCAATGTCATGTACATGGCTTTCTTTCCTTTTGAATTTTTCTTTTTTTATTTTGGTGTGTTGGGTAGGTTTTGATGGTATTAAAACATGCTCTTTATGAAGGGGGTCCGGGGGTATCCCCCGGCGGGGGTCGAGCTGACCGGTCAGCTCGCGGGGGCCCAAGGGGCAGCGCCCCCGAAAAAAAAAAAAAAAAAACGCATTTTTTTTTGAAAATTTTAAAACTATTAGCGACCGCCAATACTTTTTTAAAAAAATTTATTGGGTAATGGCGGTCGCTAATAGTTTTAAAAAATTTTAAAATTTTTTAAAAAAGTATTAGCGACCGCCATTTTTACCTTTTGCGACCGCCAATGGCGGCCGCTAAAAGTGTTTATCAGTATTTAGAAAATAAAAAAAGAACATTAGCGACCGCCATTTATACCTTTAGCGACGGCTAATGGCGGCCGCTACAGTGGTCGCGCGATCGCTAATGGGTTTTTGCGACGAAGTTTCCGCGGCCGATACTTAGCGGTCGCTAGGCGGTCGCTAAAGAGTATTAGCGACCGTCAGGTGACCTTTAGCGACGGCTAATGGCAGCCGCTAAAAGTCTGTTTTCTAGTAGTGTATGAGTATCTTAAAGTAAAACTAGAAAAAGTATGAGGTAAAGCATATGCGAGAGGAGTGTTGTAGATTAAAAATTGTCGTAAAGTTTACTATACAGTACTTTATCTCACTTTTTTGTAGTAAAAAATGAAAGAGACTTGTGGAGGAGTAAAAGGTAAGTGGTGCCGCATCAAAAGTTTACTACTCCACTCTAGTTTTTTTTTTTCACCTAAACATGGCAAAATTAAAAAAAAATTGTCACATTACATGCTTTCTTTACCTCTACCTCAACTAGTCCTTGAGGTAAGGGCGCTGGTCTTGAAGAAAACATGTAATTTAAGACAAAAGTAAAAAACTAAAGGGTCAATCATGTTTAATTATATGTTTTACTAGTGATTAATCTTTATATATTTTTTAAGCATCCTAAGTAAGGGGTTGGGACCCTATGAGACTCACACATGGAAGGTGATAAGAACGTCTCACATGTGCAAAGAGACACAAATCAATATATGAGGTAATAAAACTCACATATGTGAAGAGATACAATTAATTACTAGCATATATGAGATAATAATAACTCACATATACAAGAAGGGGGAGGTCAAGTTCTCCCAATGAAAACAAGAGCTCATGTTGTCATAATTTTAACTGATGTGAATCTACCTTAAATAGACTGGTTTTGAGTCCTTTGAATTTATAAAGTAGAAAAATCCACTATGAGAACCATGGAGAATTGAAACTATTATCAAATATCAGGGTGTAGGTGGGCAGTGCGTTCATGTGAGTTTGAATTTTTTTCTCCTTTCTTTTTCCTGTTGCTTTTGAAGGACACTGAACATTTAAAACCTCCCAATCACTATGCGGCAGTGCGTTCATGTGAGGTCTCTAAAAGTGGAGAGTACTATAGGGGGCAGTCCCAACCGAATAGGATTTAATCTAGTGAAACTCACTGCCACAGAAAGTTTGTATTTTACCTAAGATTTTAAATTCCAAATTAGGGTGAATCACCTTTTTAAGATGTGTCTCATCCAATAGAGAGTGTTAGATTAAAATGATGTCACACTCTCAGAAAATAGCAATAAGGCTGAGAGGTGTGCCCCATCCATTAAATGCTTTCCTAGGAGCAGAAAATCTTGATGGTGGTCCCCAGAGTAGGTGGGCGGCTTCTTTCAGGACCATGTCATTAAGTGGTAAAAGTCTAACTGGCAGGGATCTCATGTCTGAAGGGAACTGGAAGAAACAAAGAAAGTGGTTGGTTGCCCAGTAAAGTAAATACTGATGGGTTTTTAGTACTATATATATTGTTGCTTGGGGCATTCTAATGCACCCACCCTACATGCTATTTAAATCCACGCTAGTGGATGGGATGGGATGGGATGGGTAAATGCTTTCGCATTAAATGCTGTGTGTGAGTCCCGGATATCGAAATGGGGGATGTGAAAGGACTGAAATCTGTGTGGGCTTGACGTTTTGACACTGTGGACATGTGGAGAAAAAAAAAATGGAGGAAGAACAAGGAGGTCAGGAGTCAGGGGTCCACACAAGATCAGTGAAACGTCAATGCCACGCGTCTTATAGGAGAAAGGGCAAGTAATACAGTGTTTTTTTGCTGTGGTCTGAGTCTGACTATTTGAGGTGGGCCACACCATAATTGATCAGGGTTGATATGGCCGTACAGGCATTCTTTCAACTGATAAAATAATTATTAATTTCGTGCCGTTTGAAAAAAAATCAAAAAAAAAATTCAATTTAGTGGCCAAAAAAATTTTATTTTATTTTAAAATTCAGCCCAAAAAATTCTTAGATCATGTGAGACTCTGTCATTAGAGGATGGATATTAAGGGTAAAATCAAGAGAGAATAAAAAAAAGAGTGGATCAAATTAAAATGTGTTAAATAATAAAAAGCTGTAGCAGCATATTAAGGTACTTTTTTTTACACCTTTTGGTAAAAAGAAAAGGCTTTTGTCATTACATGAGAAAGTATCTTTTTTATTTTATTTAATAAAAAATGATTTTTTTCAATTTAGTATTTTTTTTAATCTGACCTCTCTTTTTTACTTTTTACTTAAAAGTAATCATTCACTTCACTTCACTTCACTTCACTTCACTTCACTTCACTTCACTCTATAAGTGAATTAGCCAAATAAGCTTATGAAAATGGGTTGCTTATAATTTAGTTTGATTGGAGGCATCTCAATTGAGAACTACATAGACAGGTACTTGATGCTTATGTCAACTTTAAAAAGTTAATTTTTTTTTAAAGTTTTAAAGTCGATTGAATTAGACATTTATATGCCTTTACCAAATAGTATAAGCCACTCATGTGTCTATTACAAATTTAAGTCAAATAGGCATATAAAGTAGTCTTAGAACGTCATAATCAATTTATTGCCAAGAAAAAACCCAAGGGGTAGCTTAGTTGGCATGGCCTAGAACCATGGTTTGCACCCGGAGGTTGTAGGTTCAAAACTTCACTCTCACACTGGGGCTACAGGGGAGTTTACCCTGCTTCCCTCTGGGCCTGTAGGAATTAATTCAGTCCAAAGGGTTGAGAACCATTTGATACCAAATATATATATATATATATATTGCCAAGAAATACCATTTACCCAAAATTATGTGCAAAAGATGAGAGACTCACAACTTTGAGCCTCACCACGAGAGATTCAACTAGTGAAAAGTGATGCTTTTAGGGTAGATATCTAGTCTGTTTGGGAATCTTTTTGACTTTTTGTTTAAAAAAATTGATATTTTTTTTTACAATAAGTCTATAGAGCCCGATTTGTCTTGCCCGATTGAAATACCGATCCTAGCTGGAGGGCTGCAATGATTCCTCTTTTGCTTTGGGGGATGTATTGGATTTTTTTTTCTTTTTCTTTTCTGTGATGTGACTTGTTTCCAGAGCCCCAGACCCAACCAAACTCACCCATGAGAAAAAGAATAAAATGAAGAAGGAAAACTGGAAGTCTGAAAATATTTTAAGAAAAAGAGGCATTCTAAAGTGGGTGGGGAGTCTGGAAAGGTTTTAAGAAAAAGAGGTGTTCTAAAGTTCGTTGGGGGGGGGGGGGGGGCATTTGGTGATTTTTAAAAGAGGGAGGGGGGCTGAATGAGGCTCATTCGGTGGCCTATAGAGAACAATAAAGATAGACAGGTCACAGGAAATATAGCAGATGGGTCAGAGAGTTCTTATCATAATTAGTTTTATTTACCATAATCAGTTCTATGTGTAGTCACGGATGACCGTGAGAGACGATTTCAGGTGCAGTTGGATGATTTCCAATTGAAGAGTCTCAAACCAACGGTTCAATTACGCCCCAGGCAGAATGCCTTATCACTCGACCCAAAGCTATTGGAGTCGACACCATCAAGAAATGGTGTCGACACTTTTTCCCATAAGATAAGATTGCTGGACAATTTGTCTTAAGGGGTCGACACTATCTGAAATGGGGTCGACACGACAGTTTGACATTTATTTTATTTTTATGTATTGAAGTCTCGCTCCACCCAGCGACAGGTTGGGTCGAGCGAGTGATCATTCTGTCCGGAGGTTGGAAATGCGTAAGCCCTATGGAGTCGACACCATAAAGTAAGGGTGTCGACACTTCTTCCCATAAGATAAAAATTGCTGAAAAATTTGTCTTTTATGGCTTGATTTCACGAGTTAGTGAAGTTGAAATGGGGTCGACACGACAGTTTGATATTTATTTTATTTTTATGTATTGAGTCTCGCTCGACCCAGCCACAGGTTGGGTCGAGCGAGTGATCATTCTGTTCGGAGGTTGAAAATGTGTAAGCCCCATGGAGTCGACACCATAAAGTAAGGGTGTCGACACTTCTTCCCATAAGATAAAAATTGCTGAAAAATTTATCTTTTATGGCTTGAATTCACAAGTTAGTGAAGTTGAAATGGGGTCGACACTACAGTTTGACATTTATTTTATTTTTATGTATTGAAGTCTCGCTCGACCCAGCCACAGGTTGGGTCGAGCGAGTGATCATTCTGTCCGGAGGTTGGAAATGCGTTAAGCCCCATGGAGTCGACACCATAAAGTAAGGGTGTCGACACTTCTTCCCATAAGATAAAAATTGCTGAAAAATTTGTCTTTTATGGCTTGATTTCACGAGTTAGTGAAGTTGGTTTGCGGCCCCCCCCCCCCCCCCCCCCCCCCCCCCCGGCCTGGCTGTGGTTCTGCCACTGATCATATTGTAGATCCGTGACTAGTATGAAATCATGGTTCCACTTCTACCACTGATCATATTTAAAATAAATTTATTCAAATATATTAACACATGTTACATTCCTAATCTTTCAACACAATGGTTTCAAAAGGAAACCTAGAACGCGTATACTGCATGAACGCATTAATTCGCTCCGCATACGGGGTAGCCCATGCAGCTGCACAATCATGCCGGAAGTGAACCCATTGAGGCATAATGGGAGGCATCGGGTAACCATCTGTCAATGCAACCTGGACGTAATGATTATTATTTACGTATCCGATAGCGATAGCAACATGTTGATACGACGGTGGTGGACTAGATCGAAGTGGCAAATACGTAAAGCTCTGTGCAGCACTTAAAAGAGCAACTGTGTCTCACTAGTTCCTGAAACTGGATAATATTTGGCTGAACAAACTCAAATGTATCCGTATTAGCACCAGTTGATATGCCTTCCCTGTCATTCGAGTCAGGGCCTCCAAACGAATAACTGTTTCTGCTTGGTTCCCGAGAATGAAGGGAATCAGATTCAACGAACACTAATGCAGACGGATTAACACGGGTATTTGTTGCAACTTTTTTTTTCGAGGAGGGGCGTCCACGAGTGTTCGTCTTAACAGCAGGTTCACGAATTGAAGTTGTTGATGGTGTGATTATCTCCCTCAACTTCCTTAAAAGACTGAATTTACCATGCCTTATTTGCTGCTTATACTGTTCCGTGAACACTTGTAGCTCGACGTCACAATCGATGTCATCGTTTTGAAGAGACACACATGGTGATAAATCAAGTTTTCTCCAAAATTTATCTATGGAATCAATTGGTATGGGACGACCATCGTTCAAATATATTGCTTGCTCGTGCGCACATGGCAGTCCGTAGCTCGTACGAAGTCGACATACACATTTGTATGAAACTTCTCCGACATCCTTAGACCGCTCAAATTCCTTCAAAATCAGATGCAATGCGTGGCTTGAAACGAAACCACATAATTCCTAAAAGTGCAGTATATTGAATCGATGTTGGACGATAGTTCTGCTTTGTTCAATACTCGCTTTGATAGCTATGTCCTGTGATTGGATGACTTGGTGAATAAACAACAGCGATGTCTCCAAATCTGACTGTGATGACTCCAAGTATTGTTTCAACTTCGAATGTTGGCTCTCGACTCTATTAGTTGTCTGGTTTCCAAAATGCAGATATCTGTCTGTCCAGGCAGATACAAACATCTCTTTATACGGTGTCAACCGTACATCCTTAAGATAATTAATCACACCTGGAAAGTTTTGTAACACTACCTCAAGGTTTTGTGAATTTTTAAGTGCTATAAAATGTGCTATAGAGTATTTAATAAATTAGTTATTATTATTATTATTATTTTGTAAAGACTTCTACTGAATGTTTCTCACAGTCTAATCAAAACCCATCATCTTGAATTATTAATCACCCCTTTACCATCTAGTTTCTTTGATACATGTGGATTATTGGGGTTAACATCCTAATATCACTAGATGTATTGGGGTCATTTTTTTTATAGCTTTCTAGTATATCTTTTCGATAATATCCTTTTGTGAAAATGTACCATATTGACTTTTAAATTAAGGGTTAAAACTATCTTGATGGGGCTGATATTAGACCCAAAACCCAATCCATGAAAAGGCCTTTTAATATCTTGCTCTTTATAACACCTCTATAAGTGCAGGATCATTTTAAAATATGATCCTTTTTTCATAGAACTTCCAACTTGGGAGTTTTTTAAAATATGACGTGCATTTGGATTTAACGGTGGAAGTATCACAAGAATGAACTGTATGAAGGATATTATTGGAAGCATCACACGAATGGTAATTTGTTACTCCGATCAGAATGATATAGAAGCTTGAGTTTTTTTATGGCATCGGATGATCAATGGCAATTGAGGCCCACCATCACTTGGGTTAACAAGTGATGCTTTTGTGATTCATTTCTTTCTTATTCTTCAGTTGTTTTTATTTTAAGTCACATTGTAGATTAAATGGTCAATACTAACCATGGGATGGGAGAGAAAATCAACGACAATAAAAAAAAATGTTTGAAAAAATACCCAATTTTCCATGGCCAACGTATGCAACTCATGAAAGGTGCATTGGTGCTGTTTCTAGTATCAACTAGTACAAAATTATTTTGTATGGTGGGCCACCAAAATGGGTATGTCTCAGTCAATTACTAAAGTCTCAAAAATTTATGGGGCCTGCCTTGGATAACACTGGACCTGCCTTGGATAACATTAGACTGGACCTTTTCCTTATGATGTCCACCCTCTGACAGTCCATTTACCACCGAAATTGACTTGCTGCTCAAGTAATCCGTTCTCAACAGGAAATGCATGGAATGGTGAGTTGATTGGAATGTGTACCATCTTCCATCACATCAAAATGGTGGTAGCATGGTCAGGTGACTCAAAAGGTCCATGCTCATTCTGTGGATCCCATCACATTTTTTCTTTTGCTGATGACGCACGAACCCGATGGGTGCATATATTAACACCTGTGCGAAAATGAGCGCCATTTCAGCATCCTGTCACATCAGCTATATAGGGCCGTACACCCACCCTTGATAGGGTGGGTGCAAATAGCAACCCCCTTGTTGCTTTTGGGGTGTCTTTATGTCAGTTTGGCAAGTTTAGAAGTAAGCAGAGTCAACTGAAGTAAAATTGATTTTGAAAAAAGAATAAAATATAAATAGATTATGATGGTATTTTATTTTTTAGTTGTTTGTTATGGAATCTATTTTATTTTTTGTATAAGAAAGTGGAGTTTTTTGGTATTTTAGTAGATAAAGGTGGTTATTTTTTTACTTTTTTTTAAAAGATGGAGGGAGTTTTAAATTAAAGTGCTTTTGATGTGATATTTTATCTGAAAAATGGAGACTTTACTTGACTTTTACTATATTAGTAAAGTGTCAAACTAGGTGGGAGAAAGAGGGAAGGTATCTCAACCAATACTGGATCCTCCAAATAGACAGTTTTTTTTTTTCTCGTATTGTTGTTAAAGTACCAAGACATTTAGCTATGCCATACACTCCATGGGAGTACTCATCTAGACCTTCATCAAATGCGGAACCCCTCCCCTCAAATTTCATGGGTCCCGGCGTGACGATAGTAACAATCCAATGGAGCACATAGTGTTGCAGTGCATGTGAAAGTCTTCTATCAAAGTAAAATAACTTTGAACAAATTTACAAAATTTAGTGGTAAAATAAAATACACCAAAAAAAAATTCTTGAAGTTGTGGTTAGAATCCCTTAAAAAATCGCAAAAAGATTGAAAATAATATTATTTTTTTAAAAATAAATTATAAAAATAATAATAATTGCAATAAATGAAAATTCATTTGTCACCCTAGAAATTCAAGGCCCAAAGCAGCGTATCAATTTTAAGGTGGAACTTTGAAGTGGAAGAATACCTTATTCGCAAATGATCTAAGATAACTTAAGGCTTGGACTGATAAGAAATTCATGTGGATTCTTAATGCGGCCACTTATTAAAAACCTAGGAAATCTCAAAATAGCCTGAATTCTTACAAAATTTCATTCAAATAGGACTTTGGCCCTCTATTAGACTGATCACTTATAAAAAAAACTATATACAAAGTATCAATTTTGTGAGTTTTGTTGGTCAATTGATGGTGGGTCATCTTTATTGAATTGGAGTTTTGCAATGGCTTATAAAAAAAGAGTGGCCAGATACTTTAAGCATTTTAGATCTATAAATATAGGCCCTGGAAAGGAACCTCACAAAATTTTCTTAGAGCCCCTATTTATAAAATTTTCAAGTTCATATTGCAGATTTGCATAACTCTTTTTTAAACAAATTATAATCTAAAAATTAAGTAACAATCCTAATGAAGTAACACTTATTTTTTTAGACCCTTTTGCTTTATTAGGAGAGGACGGATGATAAATGAAGCTAGAAGACTGGTCATGGTTTGCACCTAACTAAGTACGCTCATTGATATATATCAATGAAAGAGACCGATATTTAAAATCTTAACTATTCAGAAACATGGTCCCACTAATTTTTTTCATCTTGAAAGGTTTTTCTCCAATCTGATTTACTCTGACATAGGTATAATTATAACCAAAATATAAGAAAATAAATAATTCTTTTTAATTCATGGTGGGTATAACTATGATTGGATTAAAGAGTTATGAAATAAAAGAACAAAAGGAGAAAATAATTTTGAGTGGTTAAGATTTTATATGTGAGCTCCAATGATTTAAAAGGATTGTATTGTACTGTACACTATTATAGTTACCAAGTGTAAATAGCTAGAGTTAGAGAATTGGAAGATCGTTTCGTTTCTTCTTCAACAAACATGTTACCAATAACCTCGAATTTTCCGGTTTCTGCAAAACTATAAGATGAGGGCATTTTAGATCTGCTACTCGAAGACGGTGTATGGATGATTCACGTATAATCTAACAAGGTAGAAATCATTAGGTTCCCATTTATGATTTCTTGAGTAAATGGCCTGGGGAACAGGTTTTCATTTATGTAATAAATCACCCAATAACATTAGGAAGTTTTTTCTCCTTCAACTCCTCTCTTTCTTTTCATTCCCTTTCGTTTCCTTCAGTCTATTTTTCTTCTCACAAATCAGTTAATATTGTATAACACTACTTTTGGAATCAAAGATTCTTACAATTAGATTTGCCAATTGATTGGTGGGGGGGTTTTCCATTAAATTGATTGCCAATTGATTCAACTCCTGGCTCAGTTAGGCCAACCGTCAACCTCAAGATTGGTAAAATTTGGCTTGGAAATAATTAAGAGAGCGAGAGAGATGGGAAAGCCAAATAAGGGGTTTGAGTTGGATTTTAGCCTGAGAAATTTTTACCAATGGTTGGGTATAGAGAATAGTTTGGTATGGAAGGCCTGTTTGGATGTGGAAGGCTCCTTGGGATTTTGCTCAGTGATCAATTATGTCATGGGATTTACAATGAAGTGGAAGGTGGTCTGAGAAGAGCTGATCTATGCTTTGATTCTTGGAATGTACAGTTATTTGGAAATATTGCTAACACTGTGGCTGGTTATGGGGCGAAATTTACTCCCCCTTTATCACAGTTTTTAAGAGAATGAAAATGTCAAGGATTTAGCATAAGCATCATTGGCCGCAATGATTAACAGATGGAAAATATCAGGACTGGACTGTTTTGTTTTTGTTATCAACTTTTTTTATTCTTTCTTTCTTTTTTAGCGCCCGTGGTTTCAGTTTCTTCGTGTGATCTTAGGCTTTAAAAACTCCTATTCGTTATAAATAAAGAACTAGCAACAAACGCCCATGCTAAACCTGGGTAAAAAATCAAAATATATTAAAATTTAAAAATTCTTTTCAAATATTATTAAGATAAAATAAATATAAAATAAGTTTTTTTATTATCTTTGAATAATAAAAAAGTTAATATGCATGAAAATAAATATAAAATAAAGTAAATTTACATAAAACGATGACCTCTTGAATTTAAAGGCATTGACCATTACGACCATCTCATTTACGGGTATATTATACCATTAATGATTGAAAGTATAAGAAAAGAAAATAAATCGGATGGATCTACATCTGCTAAAAAGAACCAAAAGAAAGGGATAAAAAGATTAACGTGTTTGATCCATCAGTGGGGGCTACCCTTGAAATGCTTTTAACGTGTGGGACCCAGTACCGATGGCTCTGCGTCCAAAGAAGAAAAAAGGAACTTTTAACGTGTGGGACCCAGTACCGATGGCTCTGCGTCCAAAGAAGAAAAAAGGAAAGATAATAAGAAAGGAAATGGAAATTAAATGATTTCATCCTCAATGGGCCACACACCACATCTAGATTTATGGTGATGAAACAATTGAAAGAAGATCACACATTATAATAACTGCGTTCAAATCAAAGCCACACATACTCTAATGGGAGCATTTAGTGATCAGGACAAACAAAAGAACAAACCTGAAAACAGAAGGATCATATCAAATAATCAAGATGACTACTTCCAAAAACAGGGTTTAAATTGTCATACTTAATCCTTTCTTCATCCTGACTCCACTCGTTGCCATGCTCTCCACCTTCCTTCGTCCCATCCCCAGCACCCAAACCAGGATTCTCGCGACTCCTTCGCTCCGCCGTCGATTGCAGCGACAGGCTATATGTCTATACTGAATGCAAACACAGACCATGTGAAAAACACACTGCAGAGCATATCCGACGATCCACACCCTCAGAGGCTTCGATTCCCTCTCGTCCCTGCTCAACACCAGAACCGTAATCGTGGCTATCACAAACGAGAAATTCCACATGATGTTGAGAAGGACGACTGGCCTCGAGTACGCCCAGTCGCTCTGCCTCTCCTCCAGCTACTCCGCCGCGGCCTCCCTCACCAACATCGATGGCTCCCTCATGGTCCGACGGCTTCCCGCGCGGAGGAGGAACCTGGTGGTGCCGCGGAGGGCCGGTCCCGGAGAGAATCACCAGCTCCAGACGCCTTGATTTCGAGTCGGCTCGAGCAAGGGACTCGGATCAACGGTGGTGTTGTTTGTAGATGAAGATGCAGTCGTTGGTGTTGGTGTTGGTGTTGGTCTCTCCATTTTGAGATCAAGGAGATGAAATGAAACCCTAGTGGTTAGAGGGATCGACGCAACAGTTTCATCAATTCAATCGAATTGGTATCGTCTGGACCCTATAATGTATAGAAATTTCTTCAATTCTGACTGAATGGATTGCAGAACCCTAGGTTGGAATTGGGTTGAGCTAGGGACGGATCGAAATCTGTGTGTGGAGGAATCGAGCGATGGGTGCAGAAGTCGAATTGGAGAATGGAAGCTGAAGAGACTGGCAGTTCGATTCGACTTCGACGACCGTTCCGTGGTAAATATCATTGGCTTATTCGGATCCCGCAAGTGGAATGTGGGGAGCTCTACCATGGGGAGGAAGAAGGGGATGGAGAAGAAGAGGAAGGAAGAAAAAGAGAAAGAAAGAAGAAAAAAAAATGGAATGATGCAGAGTAGTGCAGTGAATGTGGGTGATGATGCATTGGAGAAGAAGAGGGCCCTTACCTTCTGAATGGGTTCTGTGCAGGTGGCTCAGAGATGAGGCGAGGATGGAGATGATCGATGATGGAGATGAAGAAAGAGAGGGTGGTGCGTGCATGCAGGGACGAGGTAGAGGAGGGAAAAGGAAGGAACAGAGAAATACATTGTTATGAGGCTACCTGCAATGTGCTGGAGGGAAGAGTTTCCCAGATCTGGGACTCTCGTTCCCAGATCTCAGTGGACTCTATTCTCACGTGAAATCAGTTGATCCCTCCCTCTTTTCCTCTTTTTTTTTCTAGGGTATTTCTCTGAAAGGAGAGAATTTTCAGGAGTGAGGTAGCACCTCCCACAGCCCACCTCCCCCTTTACTTGAATATATATAATTATTAGGAAAGATAGAGACTAAGAGAGATAATATTAGAGGGAGAAAAGAGAGCCTTTCTATTATCTCATTAACTGTATATACAAATACAAGGGGAGAAGCCTATTTATAGGCAAAGTAACCTCAAAAGAAAAAAAACCCTAATTATAACCCTAACTCATCTTAAGTGGGCATCCACCCAAGATCCATATCTCATAACACTCCCCTTGGATGACCACCATTCAAAGACAGTTGCCTCAATTAAAAACCTTGCTAAGGAAAACCAAGTGGGAAAAAATCAAAGCGAAGGGAAAAATAGTACAACATTCTTTAAAATCATTGAACTGGTGTTAGACGTGCATAATGCTGTCTCATTAAAACCTTAACTAGGAAAAACTCTGTGAGATAAAACCTCGAAAAGGAAAAATAGTACAACACACAAATGTTCTGGGTAGCACACTTCAGGATGCTCCTTGATAAACCACTCCCCCTGATGATAGCAACCATTTACATAATTTGATGATGAACTCTACGCATGCTAATCTCATATACAAACTTCTGGAATACTGATTTTGGCAAAGATTTGGTAAACAGATCATCCAGGTTGTTACTCGAACAAACTTGCTTGACTTCAATTTCATTGTTCTTCTGAAGTTCATGAGTAACGAAGAACTTCGGTGCTATATGCTTAGTCTTGTCTCCTTTAACGAAGTTTTCTTGAATATGTCTTATGTATACTTCATTATCTTTATAGATAATATTCGGGATACCTACAATAGACGATAATTAACAAGAACGACGAACATGCTGAATCAAGGATCTTAGCCATACACGTTCCCTACTGGCTTCATAAAGAGCCAAAATCTCAGCATAATTAGAGGAAGTATCTACCAAAGTCTATTTTGTAAAACGCCAAGAAATTGCGGCATTACCATTAAGAAACACATAACATGTATGTGATTGACTCTTACGAGGATCAGAGAGATAACCTGAATCTGCATATCCTACAAAACTAAAATCTCTTTGATCATAAGAATAAAATATTCCTAAATCAATTGTTCCATGCAAATATCGTAGGATGTGTTTAATACTAATCCAGTGCCTTAATTGGATTGAGCACGTACTCCTTGGCTTTGCTTCAGGCAAAGGAAATCCTTCCGGGATTTATAGAACATGGTTTTGTGTCCCAATCATCATCATCATTTTTCTCTTGAATAATTGTAAAGTATATAGATCTCTTCATTATCCGGTACCGGTGCCTCTTCAGGGGCTTCCTAAGTCTCACCAAGGACTTTCAATATTCTTAGAGGGGATGGATTTTACCATAACCTCTTCAGGAGCATTATGTGCCTCTTCGGGAGGAACCTCTTCAGAAGCGTTGCGTGCTTCTTCGGGAGGAACATCTTCAGGAACGTTACTTGCCTCTTCGGGAGGAACCTCTTAAGGAGTATTACTTGCCTCTTCGGGAGGGTTAGGTGCCTCTTTGGGAGGACATGATGATAATTGTTCATTTTTCCTTTTTCGCGGAGCTAAGTCCTTTAAACCTATAAGGTTGTCATGCTTCTTGCGTGCTCCATTTTCACATTGTGAAGTACGTTGATCTAGATGAGACAGACTGGAAGTATTCCATGTTACTTCTTGCCATTCTTCAGGACAAGTTATTCTACAGGAACAATACGTTCTTCAGGAACTATCTTATCTCTCCCTAAAGGCGGGGATATTATCTCATCATATGGGCTCTTTCTAAGCCTTCAATTATTTGCACAGGTCCAGCTATGATGAATACCTTTCGTGGAATGAACATCAATTCTGAGAAAAATATCTGATTTTTCAGAGTGGTGTGTTATGGCACATCTACCAAACATAGATTGTCCTTAGTTCCATGAATCATACTTGAAATAATAAATCAATATAATTATGCACTTACATGATAAAACTGAAATAATTAAACCATTCACCATAAATTAAGACATTAATGAAAAATAAAGATCACCATCATAAAGGAAAATTCGAAGAAACTTGCATCTCAAATGAACTAGATTTTTTTTTTTTTGTAAAAGCTCTAAGAATTATTGGTCTTCTACACCATGTCAGGGGGTGCTCCCAAGTGAGTGTTAAATGTCTCATTATCCAAAAGTTGGTTGTCCTCATCCTCAAAGAAGTCTCAAGTTTCCAAGTTTGTAATGTCAATTGGAGACCTCTCTGGTGTTATAGTATTCCAATTATTGCCTTCCAGATCATTTGTCCATGCTAAATTAATAGAGGCATTGTATGTTTTGTATTGTTCCGTCACTTCCTTTGGTGTACGGGAAATGCGTGACCAATACCCACTTCTTCCACATCTGTGGCGCATGTCATCAAGACGGTGGATAGAATTAGCCGGTAGATTCTTGTTGTTCTTATGTTGATGGGCAGACCACTTATGGTATTTTTGAATTTTGGAGGGGGACCTTTGAAACCACCTCGTCTGGAGGAGTTATGTCTTCTATTCCCCCTTCTTCTGCCTCTGTTTGAGCTAAAACTGACATTTGCTTCAGGAACTGCCAAAGATCCAGTTGATCTGGAGTTATGATTTTTCATCAATACTATGCAATTCTGTTCAACTTTGAGAATCAGAACTACTGGTTCTGTCAAGACTTCAGACTCACTTTTAGAACTTCAGGTTCATAATACATGAAATTAGAACTGTAGGTTATGTCAAATCTTCAGGTTTGAAGTAGAACTTCTAGTTCTAACAAATGATCAGAACTTCTGGTTCTGTCACATTTTTCATGTTTAATTTCATGGCTGTATAATTTATTTGGACTTTTGAATCAAAAACTTCTGGTTTTGATTTATGGATATGAATCTCCAAGTTTATATCAGTATTCCAACTTCTAGGACTTCTTGTCTATAGATAGGTGAACTTTGGGTTCACTTTTAGAACTTTTGGTTCTGTTTTATGATCCATTCATAGTTAAATTGATAGGTGAACTTCAGGTTCACTTTTAGAACTTCTGGTTCTATATTGTGATCCATTCATAGCATTAATAAACTTAAATTAAAAAAATCATACAAAACGATGACCAGTAACCAAGCACTATAATTACAGTAAATAAATATCATAAATTAATTTTACGCATCCTAATAGGTTTAGATTTAATTATGATTTAGATTCTACTAACCGTGGTTTAGAGAGGAAAAGTCCCTGTTGACACGTGCAAATTGAGAGGAAAAGCAACTTGTTGACGTGCAAATCGATAAGAAAGCAGCTTGTTGATGTGCGTAGGAAATCTGAGATAATTCACTACACTACACGAAAAAAAATGCAAACATGATTTCCTTTGTTGTTGCACGCATCCCGAGGAGAATGAGATAGTAAAACCTCACTTCCTTTGATTTTCTCTCTTTTTACTCTGTTGCACGTAAACTAAGGAGGAAAAAAGCGTATGCAAATCGAAAGACAAAGTCTAAAACAAGACTTTGTGTTGCAAGAAAACCGAGGACGACTTTGACGCTGGAAAAAAAAACAAGGCAGCTTGGTGTTTTTTTTTTTTTGGTTTTCTTCTTCTTAATGCAAGATTTGGATGGCTTGGATTTTTTTTTATTCTCGTGCTGATAATGTGTTAGGAAAGATAGAGACTGAGAGAGAGAATATTGGAGGGAGAAAAGAGAGCTTTTCTATTATCTCATTAACTGTGTATACAAATACAAGGGGAGAAGCCTATTTATAGGCAAAGTAACCTCAAAAGAGAGAAACCCTAATTCTAACCCTAACTCATCTTAAGTGGGCATCCATCCAAGATCCATATCTCATAACAAGAATAACAATTGTGGTGCCAATATTGTCTCCATTGGAGTCTCATCAAATCTATTCACACTGATTTACGTTGGAGATGACTTGTTTGTTTGCACTTGAGTGAAGTGAAATAGGAGTGTAATTTTGCCCCCAACAATATAAAATTATGCTTCTAATGTACTTAGATGGCCATGAGATGACAAGAGGAGTGAATATGTCTTCTCCCTGTGGATTCTTCTTTTACTTTCTTCACTCTACTCAGATTATATATAGGGGAAGGCTATCCTAAGCTTAAGCTTAGGATAAGATTCTGTAAGCTAACGCTTATGGGTCCATTCTTGGTCCATCCAAATGGACCAAACACACAACCCCCCCTAAATCGCACATGCCCACCAACTTTTGGTCAGATCCAAATTTACTAGACCGTTGGATCGACTGTGCACCAATCCGAATGGACAGTTGACCATTAAACTTTTGGTGCCAGATGGAGATGATAGAAACCATGGTTGGGGCTGATTTTTTGCAGGAATGAGGGTCCCAAAGAGTCATTGAGATCCCCCCCACCCCATCCCTATGTGGGTCTCTAGGTCGGCCCCACCACATAATTGAGCTTACTTCGGCTTACCTTATCCTAAGCTTCAGCTTAAGAGAGCTGGCCCCTTATATAAATATATATATCTCTGTGTGTGTGTGTGGGGGGGGGGGGGGGGGGGGGAGATGCTCCTATGAGAGCATCTCTCACCTAACTATGAGAAATAAGGCGAGAGCCCTCACATCTATATCCAATGCCAACAACTTAAATGTGATGGCCTCCACCTTATCTCTCATAGTAAGGTGAGAGATCCTCTCATAGGAGCATCTCTCTGTGTATGTGTATATCTATATATAGTAAGGTGAGAGATCCTCTCATAGGAGCATCTCTCTGTGTATGTGTATATCTATATATATATAGTAAGGTGAGAGATCCTCTCATAGGAGCATATCCCTGTGTATATATATAGGGAATGACTCCTGAGCTACAGTTGAGGCTAACATCAGTGGGAGTGTGAGAGAGGCTCGTGTGGGCGGAAACAAACTAGTCAAGCCAAATTTACTTTGGGCCCACGCTTTCTCATTTTCCACTTTCATTTCCCCCCTTTCATCCAAGGCAGACCTAATTGCCCCTACTCTACTGCGCTCCATCTCTCTCTGTTGTGATCTCCCTCTCTGCTGCAATCTCTCCCATTGTTGCGCTGCTGCGACCTCTCCCTCTCTACCGCTCTCTCTCCCTCTCACTGCAGATCCGTGTTGCTCTCTCTCTCTCTCACTACAGAAATGCACTACTGCCCCCCTCTCTCGTCGCTGCTCATCTCTCTCTCTCATTGATCTCTCTCTCGCTCCTGCTCTCTCTATCTACTGCTCTCCCTCGTGTCGAGCGTCAAGCTACGCCTCTCCTCATCTCTCCCTCTCTCGTCACTACAGAGCTGTAGAAAACTTAGTAAGAAATGGGTTCTGGTGTTGATATGTATTGCTGAAATTTGTTTGGGGGTTTTGTCTTCTTTTGGGGGACATGATTTCGTATTAAAAATTTTAGTATATTATCATTTTTTTTTGACGTTGAATACAACTCTCTCGTATGGTTGATGTTTTTGTTCAAACTATAAAGATTGCGATTTTAGATCTATGATGTGGGTCTCTATGTTATGAGATTAAATTATAAGATTTTATTTTCTTTTTTTTTATTGTTTTTCTCCTTTGTTTGATATGTGATCTGTTTTCATTTCTCTTTGGAATTGCAGGGTCTGAAAGATAATGAGCCTGGGAGCATGTTGAGAAAGGAGGATTTGGATATGAATGGGTGCTTGATTCAGATGGAGTATTGTGTTCTAACATTGAGACCGAGTTCTTAATTTGATGGAGTTCAAGAGATGGTTGGAAGGTATTGTGAACTAGGATGGATTTTTCTTTATTGTATCTCTTTTAACCTGGGTCATTGCCCTTGGCTAACTTACTGTTGTACACAATATTCTCTTCATGATAAAATTGTGTTTTATTACCATTCAAGGTTCAATTGAGATTGTTAGATTAATGGAGATAATGAGTTGAAAATAAAGAAAAGGTTGGTAGTAAATCACTGGAAGATGTGCACTGAATCAATTTTAAATTAGATGTGCATTGAGCAAATCAGATTGGCTTAAACTCTTTTATTTATAAGAATAATTCATGTATCTATTGAATGATGGGAACCTATACTTGTTTGCACTCTTTCTTTCTCTGAGAAGACCTCCCTTGGCTTTCTCTACTTGGTACCAGAAGGTAGAAACTCTATTGACCGTGGTGAAAAAAGAAGAAAGTTATAGTTGCATCAAAAGAATTGAAAGTCGTGAGTGTTGGAAACAACACCGATCTGATTCATATTCCATCACTCTAGTCTTTTCATTTCAAGCCTGTCCATCCCTTTTGAAGCAAGAAAGGAAGAGATTATGCAAGACAATGTATTATTGGGTGGAAGGCGAAGTGTCTTGAGATTATGCAGGGTAATAGCCCACTCAACATGGAAAGTGACAAGGCAAGTGCCTTGAGATCCATCTCAAACATACATAGATAGTTTGCAGAGGCAATTTGAGAACATGGCGAAACCTAAGTAGAATCAATGTATTGTTAGTTATGCCATGATATCTTATGATTATTATGGATGGATCTAATAAATGGAGCCTTCTAGCTTGCAATTATACAAAGTGAGTTGATCACATCCACCCAAAATAAGAATGAAATTGACTGAAGAAAATGCCATCAGTCCAACTGGAAACATGAATATTGCAAAATTATTGGTCTACCTTAATTACAAATGGATCCTATAATGTAGATTCCACATCATATCTCAATCTAACAAAAACCATTTAAAACAATATGATTTGCATGTATGATTTAGGATATTACTGGCTTGACTAATTCATAAAACCATCTACAAACATAAATCAAATGCATTAATTGGTCTGCTTGAATTCATTGGACAAAAAATTAAATTGTCTATATACAATTACTCTTGGATGAAAATATCGGCGTAGTGGTGGCCACCGCCACCCTAAATCAGCCGTCGCACCTGTAGCGGCCGCTACGTTCGCTACGGGCCACTGCAGGGCCGCTACGGGGTGAAAAAAAAATTTGCTTTCCAAATTTTTTTAAAATGCATAATAAGACTTATTTCTTTTATTCTTCTTTCCAAATAACATTTCTACATAACTCTTCTACCATTTTATATTTAAAAGAACACCAAAAAGCACATGATCAAGCCGAATTACAGCCGATACAGAGAGTTCTTCTCAACGATTCTTCTCTAAGTACATACTATTAGACACCCCCTTTGGTAGATGTATTTTTTTCTCTAGGTACTCTTAAGTCTTAAGTCTTAACTTTTGACTTCATGACGTAGTTTTTTCTTTTATGAGCCTTTCATTAGTTTCTAAGTTAGCATAACTAAACAACATGAACACATGTAAAAAAAAAATGATCATTACTATTATTTTCAATTTATACAGCGATGCAGGACCTCATACAATGAGGGGAGCGCTACGCCCCCTTATCTTAGTTGCTTTTGCAAAAAATATATACATTTTCTCTCATTTTCCAATATTCTAGATTTTCTGCAAATTTTTCATATTTTTTTGACGATTTTTTCCAAATTGCACCGTTACGTAGCGTTTTGGCTACGGGCGTAGCTACCGCTATTTTCATCCTTGCAATTTCTTAAACCTAAAAGAAAAGAAAAACTTCCACTTTGTATAACATTATCTGAATCAAGACCCGAATCAATTGCTACATGACATCAAGGAAAAAAAAAAAAAGAAAATAAAAGGAAACAAAACCATCCCAATTGCAGTACACTTGTTGCAATTGCCACCCATTTCCTTTTGTCGCTTGATGATTCGACTCCTCACTAGCTATGGGCAATGACATTAAAGGAGATGCAACAGAAAAAATCAATCCTAGTCCACAATATCTTCCAACCATCTCTTGAACTCCATCAAATTAAGAACTTGGTCTCAATGTTAGAACACAATACTCCATCTGAATCAAGCACCCATTCATATCCAAATCCTCCTTTCTCAAAATGCTCCCAAGCTCATTATCCTTCAGACCCTGCAATTTCAAAGATAAATGAAAACATATCAAAAATAAATAAAGGAAACAAATAATAAAAAACGAAAACAGATTCTTATAATTTAATCTCATAACATAGAGACCCACATCATAGATCCAAAAATCGTAATCTTTATAGACAGAAAAAAAATAAAATATCAACCATACAAGAGAGTTGTATTCAACGTCCAAAAAAGATAATATACTAAACTTTTAATGCAAAATAATGTCCTCCAGAAGGAAACAAAAACCCCAAATAAATTTCAGCAATACATATCAACACCAATGATGGACCCACTTCTTTTGCGCGCTCGAGGCGGTACCGGGGTTAGCGAACGTGAGGGTCCGTCTAATCCAACCCTTTTGCGGCCAGAGGCGGGTGAAGCGAGCATCAACATTTTTTTTGTATGGGTATGCCAGATTTTCTACTCTACTTGGAATTGCAAGTGGTGGTCCGAAGTTCCACCTTCACAAGTAGCAAAGGAAATCAAATTTTTTCTAGTTTTCATTGCACATATATTTAAGAAAAGAGACATGATTTTGAATGCTGTGAAATGTGATGTCATTTGTTTTGCGGTAAAAGGCGATTTTTGCCATGAAATGCGATGTTTGCCCTAAAAGGCGGTTTTTACCGTGAAAGGCGAATTATAATTCTTATCAATAGTGAAAGACAAGAGTTGTGATTTTTTTATGTCTCTTTAAATAATACAAAACACAATGAAAAGCAAGAAAAAAGGGGATCTAACTTCTCAGGAGATTGTGGGGACTCGTTCAGATTGACGGTAGCAAGTCGTGTGTGGACTTCGCCATCATCCATGGAGATGAGAACAGAGGATGTCCTATGTAAAAAAAAAAGCTAAGTAGACGGGCTGAAAAGCCACGTATAAGCCATGGAGACACAACGAGAAGGCCTTAGGCGGTGGGGGGGTTGCCCCCCAAAGGACTTTTGTCACCTTGTAGTGGCAATCGATGCAGGACTTCTTCAGTGGAGGAGAGGTCGTTGTGGCAACTTTTGCAAAGTGTCATCTTTTGTATTTTTCAGATTCCATGCTTGGATTCTTGGATCTTTTTCCTTTGAAATGACCACCTTTTATAGGCCTTTAGTATCCATTAGGAGGGTTTCATAATGAGAGGAGTTACAAGTTTTAATTCATTTATTTTGTAGCTCATTTTCTTTGGCTTTTGATTGTCGATGGAGAGATAAAGGCTTTTAATTACCTTTAATCTCCATGATGGGAGGAGTTTCATAGTTTTAATGCCATGATTGCTTTGAATTGTAACTCCCATTTGCTCGCTTCTGATTGGGCCGTCCAAAATAATGAGTTAATGACCGTATTAAGTTGTCATAAAATGGGTCAATTAACTGCATTAAGTGGTCGTCGGGGTGCTTGAAGGATCGCGGGCCGTGTCGCATCTTTTGAAATTCTTCTTGTGATGATCGACGATGGATCTTCATGCTAATCGATGTCGGATGACCATACAACCTCAGACATTGATTGCTACCAGTGGGTCAGTGCCATTTGTCCTGTCGATTTCTCAATCGATCAGGCAGAAAGTGCACTTTCTTGGTCTACTGGTTGGTGATTTCGAAGCGATCAATGATGATTTGATGCTCATGAAGACGGACCCGTGATGTTGATGAAGATCGATGAGTCTCGTGCCTCAAAAGTCAGAATTTTGAAAAACCACAGGGGCCAGACATCTCAAAAAGTGAAAAGGGACAGAAAAATGGTCATTCGGCAAAAATCCGACGACCCGGATTTCCAAGGATTTTTCCCTTTTTGGTCGCCGATTTTCGGCCGTCTTTCCGGTTTTTTCGATTCTTTTTTCTCCGATATTTTTCCTGACATTTGTCTACATATTTTGACCTGATTTCCCTGTAAAAAAAACTTAACGAGAAGCCTTGTCTATCAAAGTGCAAAGTTTCTGATTTTCCGGGAAAGCCGAAGACTTTGTCGCATAGAGTTGCCGATTTACCGTCAGAAGCCATAACTAGGTCAAACGATGTTGGAATGTCCTGAAATTTGAGGTGAAGCCTTCTGAACAATAAATAAGACCAACCATAGGCTTTTATTTGAGTTTTGAAGCCGTGTGGGGTCTTGTCGCCAGTAGACTTGATTTTGTTGCGAGGAAGATGTCGCGCTTTTATGTATGGTCAACCGATGTCTGATTGACCTGAAATTTGACAGGGTACCTATTGGAGTCATTTTGAGACAATCCATTAGCTCCGATTTGGAAACGATGGTCCCGTGGATCTTCATCGTCGGGAGGCTTGATTTTGGTTTCCAAAAGTCAAAGTATGGTCATATGTTGTCGAAATGACCTGAAACTTGACATGTGGCCCTTTGGAAGCATTTTGAAGTCACCCATGTACTTTGTTTGATGAGTGATAGCCTCGGTGGTTCTCGCCGCCAAGAGGCTTGATTTTGCTGCTCGAGGAGTGATGCAGTGTCAAACGTTGTCGGTTTGACCTGAAACTTGACGTGGAGCCTTTGGAGGTACTTTCAGACCATCCACAGGCTCTTATCGAAGATCTGATGTCTTCGACGCTGTCACCGTAAGGAGATCCCGTTCAGCTGCTGGAAGAGTGAAGTTAGGCCAAATAATGTTGAAATGGCCTGAAACTTCATGCATACTCTTCTTTTAGCTATTTTGAAGGATCTTGCAGTTTTTGTTTAATTCTGACAAGTTTTGATTTTGAAGTAGCATTGCCTGTTTGTGGTAGGTTGCGACTTCACATAGCCTCTTGATATTGAAGAGGCAAAGTGACATTTTTTGTGTCAACAACCAAAACCCATTTCTTACTCTATTTTCTGCAGATCTGCAGCGACGAGAGAGGGAGAGATGAAGAGAGGCGTAGCTCGACGCTCGACGTGAGGGAGAGTAGTAGATATAGAGAGCAGGAGCCAGAGAGAGATTGATGAGAGAGGGAGCGCAGCAGCGGGAGAGAGAGTGAGCAGCATCGAGAGAAAGGGAGCAGCAGCGCATTTCTGCAATGAGAGAGAGATCAACAGCGCAGATCTGTAGCAAAAGGGAGAGATCACTGTAGTGAGAGGGAGCAGCAGCGCAGCAGAGAGAGATGGAGCACAGTGGAGCAAGGGCGATTAGGTCTGCCTTGGATGAAAGGGGGGAATGAAAGTGGGAAATGAGAAAGCGCGGGCCCAAAGTAAATTTGGCTTGACTAGTTTGTTTCTGCCCACAAGCCTCTCGTACACTCCTGCTGATGTTAGCCTCAACTGCAGCTCAGGTATGGAAGATATTCCTGTGCATCCTGGTGAGGGACAAACTTAATGGGGCCCACCTAGGTATTCATTGATCATGGGACTCATGGGAGATGGGAAGAGACATCTTGGATGAGACCATATATCAAATTTGGGGTCAATCTCATGCCTCCAACCCCTTCATGCATGGCCAACAAATTTAATGATTTTATACTAAAGGAAAAAATTTGACCTCAATCTAATGGTCCAATCCATTTGGATAGGTGAAAATTCAATGGGTCTACTGTACTTAAAGTGGCTCCATGTGTGTAGATGGTTCGGATGTGTTATAAAGTCAACCCTGCTATGTTGTCCCTCACCATAACATGGTGAAGGATGGATGCACATGAATATTTTCTTATATATATATGGGGCCAGCTCTCCTAAGCTGAAGCTTACCTTATCACAACCTGAAACAGTGCTGGTCCTGAAAGTCCGGGATCCTTATCCTAGAGGGGGGTGAATAGGGTGAGCTACTAATTAGTGACCAATTATGACCAATTTTAATTTCTTTAAAACAACTAGTCACTTGTGATGATTAACAAACAAAATGCGGAAGCTAATAAACACAATCACCACATAGCATGCACCATCACATAAAGATTTATAGTGGTTCGGCCTCAATGCCTACATCCACTACCGGCTTGTGTTCCTACACTCCACCGAATTTCCACTATGTATGATTCTCAATAGGCTAAGCAATAACCTTTACATTATGCTTTCCAAGGCTAAGCAATAACCTCTTACAATATGCTTTTCTAAGGCTAAGCAATAACCTATAAATCCAAAGGTTGGTTCTCTCTTTAAGTAGTGTCTAAAATACACTTGATGGAGATACATTTTTAGCTCAATATACTTGCCTCTAAACTAGGTGGATATGAAAGTGAAAAACTAATTCACACACACACACACACAATATGAATGCATAATATGTATGTATGAAGTCCTCAATCAACTTGAAAATAAAAGCTCATAAATGTATGCCAAAGGCTTTTAAAAGTTTTAGCTCATAAAAACATTTATGATTGAGGAATGAATGCTAATCACATGTTAAAAATAACTTGTAAAAGAGATACCTATGTATTCCAAACAAGTTGTGAAATTCTAAGAACAAAACATGTGATGCATATGGATTTCAATCAAATTAACAATGTAGCTCAATATATGTATGCTTAAAGCATTTGAAAGTGTAAAACACACAAATAGATTTGATTGAAACAAAAGGGTCAAATCTCATGTATTTTAAAAATACAACTTGAAAATGATATACCAATCAATGCTAAACAAGTTGTGAAACTTTAAAACAAAATACATGTGATTTATGAAGTTGTTGAATCCAAAACATAAGATAGATTTGAAAGTGATTTTCTTATGATGAAAAATAACAACAAAAGATTCAACCAAGTATAGGAATCATATTACATATAATTTCAAAGATGATTCCAAAACATGATTTACTTAGATATACCAATTTAAATACTACTTGGTTTGAATCAAGGTGATGCATCCAAAAGAATAAATCAATTCAACACATATTTATGTTAAGGATACAATAAATCATAGTTTAACATGCTAGAAAAGATTTACCAATAATTAAAGCAAAGCATGAAAACATATGATTAGGAAAACCAAGCTTACTTGGATGATTTAACTCTTGATTTCCAAGCTTAAGCTTTCCAATTGACCCACTAGCCTTACTTAACTCATTTCCCTTCGTTTGGGCTTTATTCACCTCAAGAATGACCTCTTGAACCATCAAATTTGGCCTTAGAATGAACTTTCTTTTATAGAAAAAGTTGACCAACGGCTACCTGTCGGTTGGCCGACATCCAAGGGTCGGTTAACTGACACCCCAATGGTCACTAAGCAACGGTCATATTTTCAAAGATTTGCTGACCAAAATACACTATCGGTTAACCGAACTTGACTTTGTAAGTCCTTGATGCTTACCCTAGAGGGGGGTGAATAGGGTGAGCTACTAATTAGTGACCAATTTTAACTTCTTTAAATCAACTAGTTACTTGTGATGATTAATAAACAAAATGTGGAAGCTAATAAACATAATCACCACATAGCACACACCATAACACAATGATTTATAGTGGTTCGGCCTCAATGCCTAGATCCACTACCGACTTGTGTTCCTCATATCCCACCGGATTTCCACTATGTATGCTTTTCAATAGGCTAAGTAATAACCTTTACAACTATGCTTTTCTAGGCTAAGCAATAACCTTTTCATTATGCTTTTCAAGGCTAAGCAATAACCTCTACAACCAAAAGGTTGGTTATCTATCTAAGTAGTGTCTTGATGGAGATTACAATTTTGGCTCAATACATTGCCTCTTAAATAGGCTGATGTAAAAGTGAAAAACTAATTCATGCAAACACTATATCAATGCAAAGATGTATGTTCAAAGTGTATGCATGATGTCCTCAATCAATTTGAAAATCAAAGCTCATAAATGTATGCCGAAGGCTTTAGAAAGTTTTAGCTCAAAACATTTATGATTGAGGAAATGCTAAACACATGTTAAAAGTAACTTATAAAAGACATACCTATGTATTCTAAACAAGTTGTGAAAATCAAAGAACAAAACATGTGATGCATATGGATTTCAATCAAATTAACAATGAAGCTTAATGTATGTTTAAAGCATTTGAAAGAGTAAAACATACAAATAGATTTGATTGAAATAAAGGGTCAAATCTCATGTATTTAAAAATACAACTTGAAGATAATATACCAATCAAAGCTAAACAAGTTGTGAAACTTTAAAATAAAATACATGTGATTTATAAAGTTGTTGAATCCAAAACATAAAATAGATTTGAAAGTGATTTTCTTATGATGAAAAACAACAACCAAAGATTCAGCCAAGTATAGGAATCATGTTACATATGATTTCAAAGAGATTCCAAAATAAGATTCACATAGATATACCAATTAGAGTCCTACTTGGTTTGAATCATGTTGGAGCATCCAAAACAATGAATCAATTCAAAACATAAACATGTTAAGGACACAACAAATCATAGTTTAACATGCTAGAAAAGATTTACCAATAATTAAAACAAAGCATGAAAATATATGATTAAGAAAAGCAATCTTTCATCTTTGGCATTTTAGGATTCATGATTTTAAAACACTTAGATTGATTTAAATCCCCACAAGAAATCTCTTTAAATATGCCAATTTTGGGAAAAATTGTCCCAGGGCTCGGGTCGACCCGCAGTGTGGTTGGTCGACCGAGTCCATGGTGACCGTTGGGCTTTTTTCAAACGGTCATATTTTTTCCCGTTGAAGGGCAGGTCGACTGGGGAAAGTGTAGGTCGACCGAGGACTCGTAGAATCCCACTTTTTGGGTATAAATACTAGTTCATCCCTTGAAAAAAATTGAGAAACTTTTAGGCCCTCCTTGAGGTGATTTGAGGCCAAACAAAGGGGAATGAGCTAAGGGATTCTAAGGGTCATAAGGAAAGCTAAAGCTTGGGATTAATAAAGTTAAATAACTAAGTAGACAAATTTGATCTAATCTGATTCGTGCCACTCTCATTGAGTGAATTACTTGCGAAGAGCTACTGTCCATAATTGTTGAAAGCGAGAAACTCAAAGAGTTTTGTAAGGTTATGGAGCCACGATATGCGATACCGTCACGTATGACAGTTGCCAGACACATCTTCAAGATGTTCAATGCTCAGAAGGAGAAATTAAAAGAGGCTTTGAAGGGTTATGTTGGCCGAGTCAGTCTCACTACAGACATGTGGACTTCCTCCAATAATGCAAGCTATATGTGTATAACTGCTCACTTTATTGACAAAAACTGGAAGTTACACAAGAGGATCATTAGCTTTTGTATGGTTGAGGACCACAGAGGTGAGGACATTGGGAAACAACTTGAGAAGGTGACTAAAGAGTGGGGGATAGAAAAGATCATGTGCATAACTGTTGATAATGCTTCTGCAAATGAAGGTGCAGTGGAATGGATGAAAAAATATGGGTGTAAGCATGTGTTGGGTGGAAATTATCTACATGTAAGATGTTTCGCTCATATATTGAATATCATCATGAGGTTTGGATAACATAAGTGTATTTTTTTGGTTGAAAGAATGAGAAATGCAGTGAAATATGTGAGATCGTCTCCTAAGAGGCTTTCCAAGTTCTTGGAGTGTACGAAACAAGTTGGAGTTACTTGTACTAAATCTTCTTGCGCGCCTTGATGTGGCTACAAGATGGAACTCTACTTATTTGATGTTGGATGTTGCTGTAGAATATGAGCTTGTGTTTGACCGCTTACATGATGGTGATTTGGGTTACCGAGACTCTTTCTCAAATGGCATTGTTGTTGGTGCTCCAACCTTTAATGATTGGATGACTGCTCGCAAGTTAATTCCTTTCTTGAGACCTTTTTATAATGCCACTGTAGCATTATCGGGAAGTTCTTATGTCACTTTCAATAGCTATTTTTATCAGTTCCAAGCAATTCGAGATCACTTGAAAAATGCTCAAATTGACAACTACAAATTGATTTCAGAGATAGCGGGAGAGATGATGGTGAAATATGATCAGTATTTTGGAAACATTTCAAAGGTGAATATGTTAGTTTATGTTGTGTTGGTGCTTGATCCAAGGAGTAAGTTGGATATTTTCAAACGCTTTTTACAATTAACGTTTGATGAGAAAACTAGTAACGAATTGTATGAGGGGACAAAAAAATTGTTGCAAGCCTTATATGAGTAATATCATTCAATTCTAGGAGCATCTCAATCACAATCACGTGTTTCTCAAGTATCTGAAAGAAATGATACAAGTTCGTCGTCAACTACATCAAGCACGCGGGTTTTAAACGCGTGGGATGTAGTTTGTGACCGCACTAAGTATGCCACTTCTCTTTCTAAATCTGAGATAGATAAGTACTTGGCTAATGATCGCGAGATACCATTGGATGACTTTGATTTATTGAATTTCTGGAAAGTTATGGATGGTAGATTTTCGATTCTTGCATCAATTGCACGTGATATTTTTTCTATCCCTGCTTCGACTGTTGCGTCGGAATCTGCTTTCAGCACGGGTGGTCATGTGATAACGGCTCGACGCAGTTCTTTGCTACCAAGAATCGTTGAGGCATTGTTATGCACACAGAGCTGGATTAAAAATGTCATTGCGATCGATGCCGATGAGGTGATTCTGAATGACGAAGATGCTCGAGAAGTGGAGAGGGCTACTGAAGAAGGTACTTATAAATCTTTTTGTCAATTGCTTATTTTCTTTAACTTTTTTGTCAAATGTTTGTTCTTAACCGTCTTCTGAACATTGTTTTAGAGTTGGATGGTGGAGCTGGACACGATGGAGGGCCTGGACCTATTGTTGTATGGGAAGCTTAATTGAAGACATGGTATTTTGGTATGAGAATCTTTGGTATTATTATTTGGTTTCTGGTTTCTGACACTGTAGCTTATTATTTGATTTCTGATTTCTGGTTTTATTCAATTGTTGGGAACTCTAGGATCTGAAAGAAGGGCACTGCCGCACTGGTGGATGCAATTCGAATCACTTTGATTTTTATGGTATAAGTTTCATTTTGTTTCAATTTCAGTTCTTAGCATGATTTCTATATTCTATTGATGATGGTGGAGGTTGGTTGGTGAATTATGTAGTTTTGTGGATATTTGAATGGTGAATGGCGTGTTTTGATGGGTGTTGGTGGAGGTTTGAATGATTTATTCGGTGTTTTGTTGGAGGATGTGTTACAATTGGTGATATGTAGAGCATTGTGGGCTTTTATCTAGTTTCCAATGAGAGACTTTCTCAAATAAAAAAAATGATACAATAATATAAAGTTGTTCTCATAGCATAATGTGACTAGTTTTGTGGGTTGTGAGATCCATAACAAAGCTCATAAGCTCTTTTAAGGAGACAGAAGATACTTTCTGGATAATCATTTACATTACCAGAAAAATGATTCATTTGACTGGCATTTTATTTTATTCTAAAGTTCAAGGATTATGTTTGTCAAACAAGGTCCCAGTGGCGTTTTCATAATAAGTCCCCAGTCTCTTGACATATGACCTGGATCCTGCACATGTATGAGTCATAAATCTCAAAACTACTCTCCCAGCCATTTTAATAACCTTCGGGAGGAATCACATACAAAGTTGTCTGCATACAATGCATCGTTTAAAGAGGAAATCTTATTACAGCTAGGGGTGTAAGAAAAAACCGAGAAACCGTCAAACCGAACCAAACCGAACCGAACCGCGGTTAATATCCGTGTTCCACGGTTTGGTTACGGTTACGGTTAATGAAATCCAAAAAACCGCATGGTGCGGTTTGGTTACGGTTTTTTAAAAAAAATCATGGTGGTTAACCGAACCGAACCGTAAAATGCGGTTCGGTTAACCGTACACAGTTAACCGTACCGTGAAATAATAAAGAAAAAAAGAGAGGGGGCTGAATGAAGATTTTCTCAATATATAAGTAATGTCATCAACCAAAGCCTAGACTCTCACGTCCCAACTCCCAGGCTCCTGCCCTCTCCATCTCCCTCCCAGCCGCACCGACCCTCTCACCCCCTTCAATAAAATCTCATATTCCTCTTTTCATTTCTCCGTCCCTTCTTCTTCTCCTTCTCTCATCTTCGTCTTCGAAAGGAGGAGATCAAGCAAGGTATCGTATCTCTCCAAATCCATTTTTTTCCATTCAGATTCATCTTCTTGCATGCATTTCCTTTCAAAATCACACGGGAGCGACTGTCTTGCTGTTTCTCTGTCTTTCCGTTCTGATTTTGCCTTTTTTGGTGCGAGATCTGGTTATTATTTGCTAGGGTTAAGGTTGCTGTTATTAGCAAAGAGGGAAAGGATTGAATCGTCCTTCATCCGAAAGGAGGAGGGATCACCCCACCCCACCCCAATCTCAAAGGCTAGGATTTTTTGGGATGATAGTTGTCTGGCCCATTTTTTTTTTTCTGCTGTGGTTGGGTACATAGGATAAAGGGTATTGGTTTTAGTTTTATCTATGTAGATACTCCAACGATCAATTAACCTGATGCAGCATTTACTGATCATAACTATATAGTATTCAACGAGAAATACCCTTATTAGCACTCCTCTTATTAACAATTCTTGATGTTGTCCCCATGTATGCTCTGTTTGACCATTTCATTAGAAAATGAAAAAACTTGGAAGGCCTTGTCTAGAGACATTCTATACTGATGTGGATAAGAATAATTGATTATAGGGGAATGTAGTTTTACTTGAGGATGTAGGCATTACACATTCCATTGGATTAGTACAGGCGTGAGAGAGGACTTGCAGTTGCTTTTTTTTTTGTTTGGTATGATCTGATTGTGCAGTAGGTGAATAGGGACCAAAACCAAATCTTTTTTTTTCTTGGTTGGTGACACAGTTGAGACCATTGGATGAAATGTGATTTTTTGGGCTTGCAGGCAAACATGATTTGGGGTTATATGTATTTTTTGTTCAATCTGAAAGTCATGGACCATCTTTTTTAATTTGTTTTGAGTGTATTTTTGTTCAATTTCATTGTCAGATTTGCATGTCTAGTATGGCTGAGACTCCACTTGTTCAGCCTGATGCTCATCCGCCTGATGCTCCTCAACCTGTTAGTCACTGTCATAGTCAGGTATCTTCTCTCAAAAGAAAAAATAATAAAGAATCAGGTATTTGGCAGCATTTTCCTAGACCGACAATTATGACCTAAAGATTCAGTATACACTCCATTGTGGCCATTGTGATGCTCCTGTTAAGTGGTTGAGTGCTAACGGAACTAGTTCAATGAGGAATCATTTGAAAATCTATCCTCAGTTTTCAGAAAATATAAATGCAAATAGTCAGAGACAAAAGAAAATTACATCAATAATGAAATCTGGTAGTGGAGCTGAAAATGTGAATCCTCTTGCACTTTGGAAATCTAGTCAGGATGATTGTAGAGAGGAACTTGCAAAAATGATCATCTTAAATGAAATGCCTTTTAAAACAGCTGAAAATGAGGGGTTTAGGGACTTTTGTAGCGTGATGCAGCTCCTATTCAAACCTGTTTCACGTGTGACAATTGCTAAAGATTGTATGGCTTTGTATGTGGTGGAGAGAAAAAAATTGAAGAGTATGTTTTTGAAAAGTAAACAAAGGATATGTCTCACTACTGATGCATGGCCATCAAATCAGAACATTTCTGATATGTGCCTTACGTCTCATTTCATAGATAAAGACTGGAACTTGCACAAAAAAATCTTGAACTTTTGTGTGATTTCTAGTCACAAAAGTGAGGCAATAGGTCGAAGGATTAAGGAATGTTTGGTTGATCGGGGAATTCAGAAACTTTGCACATTAACTTTTGACAATGCTACATCAAATGACAATGCCATTACTTATTTGAAGAGAAAGTTCTTTTAGAGAAATGACAGTTTTATTTTAGGCAGTCGATATTTTCAAATGAGATGTTGTGCACATGTGTTGAATTTGATTGTGAAAGATGGATTGGATGAGTTGGATGGCGCCATAAATCGAATTAGGGCTGATGTGGAATATGCTAGGAGCTCTCCACAAAGGGCACATATATTTAAGTCTTGTGTGGAGAATGAGGGAATAGATTGTAAAAGGATGTTGTGTTTGGATGTTACAACTAGGTGAAATTCTACATTTCTGATGTTGGAAACTGCATCTAAATTTGAAAAGGCATTTGATCGAAGGATTGATGATGATGATAAATTTAAGAAGGAACTTGAGGACGTAGGTGGACCTCCTACCTTCGAGGATTGGGAAGACTGTAGGCTCTTGGCCACTTTTTTGCAGAAATTTTATGATGCTACAACTAAGTTGTCTGGCACTTCATATGTGACTTCTCATTTGTATTTTTCTGTAGTTGTTTCCATTGAGAACAAATTGAATACCTTGATGTATGGTTTTGATCCTTATTTAAAAGTTATGGCTGTCAAAATGAAATTGAGATTTCAGAAGTATTGGGATCCAACTGAGAAAATGAATATGATGGTGTTGGTCGCGATTGTGTTGGATCTACGTTTCAAGTTGACATATGTGACATGGTGTTATGAATTTAAATTCAAACTTGAGTTTTCCAAGGTGGTTGAGCTTACTGAAAAGATAATGGATACACTTAATATTTTGTTTGTGGAGTACCAACAACTTGAGTCCTCTAATGCTTCATCTTCGAGTGCTAATTCTGAATTTGAGGTCGACCAACCCATTTGTAATGAAAACGATGAACTGGATGAATATGAACAGTATGTGGCAGAAGTAGAAAATGTTGTGGACAAAAATAAAGTTAAACAATACTTGGATTTTCCTCATGAAAAAGTTATCTCCAATTCTAGTTTTGATATTTTGGTTTGGTGGAAAGTAAATTTTTCAAGGTATTCAGTTCTTTCTCAAGTTGCACGAGATATTCTAGCTATTCCCGTCTCTACTGTTGCTTCGGAATCTGCCTTTAGTACAGGAGGACGTGTGTTAGATCCATATCGTAGTTCTCTATCTCCCAAAATAGTAGAACGCCTGATTTGTGCACAAGATTGGTTTCAAAGTTCAAATGTAGCAGCTGATTTGAAAGATGTCACGGAGGAATTTCAAGCCTTCGAGGAGTTAGGTAAAACAATCCTTAATTCTATTGAGATTTCATGTTATTTCAAATTTGTTGTAAAAATTTAAATTAGATCAAATGATTAATAATGATTTTTTTTTCAGAAGTTGATTTGGATGAGGTTTGAATTGAAGCTCCAACTGCAATGCTTTGATGGTTTTTTGTTCGATCCATGCTGTGGTGAAGTAGTTGCCTATAGTGATGGTGGTTTGAAGTTGTAGAGGTTCAGGTGCAGATCTGAACTCTTTTTAGAAATATATAACTTTTTTTAATTCTAACACTCATTTTTACAGCTAATTCAAATTTTTTAATAATGTTTTGGCAGGGTCTATCTAGCTTGTGGAATCTTCCATTTCAGATGCTTGGTTATGCTTGTTTCTTTGGCTTTGTTCAAGAGAAAACCCTTTCCAGACTTCTAGTTTGAAGATTATTCAGTAAAGTTGAGCAGAAATTTAACTAGAGGAATGTTGTAGAATGTTTATCGAATATATACACTTTTTTATTTCTGTCTTTTGTTTTATTTTGTTTGGATTTTGGTTTGATATGACTTAGATCTCATGGAATGTTCCTTTCCCATCTTCTGTGCACGGTTTTTTCCATCCCATCTTCTATTTTAGCTTCTTTTATTCCCATTGATAGTATTTTGATTGACTGTGGAGGAAACACTATGTAAGACCCCGACCCGAGAGACCTCGTTTAGAGTTGTTTAAGTTGTGTTTTAGTTTTAAGTGTGTTTAGTGGTTCTGGATTAGTTGGGGATTAGAATAGCTTTTATGATAGCTTTGGGGAATTTGGAGAGCCTTTTTGATGTGTGGGACCCTTTGGGGGTTCTTATTTCGAATTGTGTGAGATTGGGGGTTTACCGATGATTTCTAAGAATCGTGTTTTAACCCATTGGACTTATCTTGTTAATCCCTACAACTTTCATGTTGACATCGTTTTCATTTGAGGACCTTAAACCTGATTTTTTTCACTAATTGAGGGCAAAATGGTCTTTTTACCCAAAATCTGGACACCGGTTTCAATGTCACCAAAATGTGCAAAATATATACTTTTTGGAGACTAGAAATTTTGCCGATCAACTTTGTCTTCTTCGCCGAATTCGTTTGAAGCCCCGAGAACCATGTTTTGAGCCCGAGAAGTTCTTTAAGTTGTGGGCCCCATCCTCACTTACTATATATAGAAAGTTTCTTCTTCTTTTTCCCATTTCTGGCAAAAACCCTAGAGGAGGAGAGAAATCCCAGCCCTAAGGGTTTTCCCTTACCTTTTCTTGCCTCTTCATCTTCAATCACCCACTAAGCTAGTGCTAATGGAAGGTTAGAGACTATAATCTTCTTCCTCATCTCAAGGCCTTCGTCTTGATACCATTTTTGAAGAAAACCGCCCACTCCAAGATTTACTTTGGACAACACCTTGCTTTTTGAAGAACTTCTTTGTAAGTGATTTTCCTAAAAGTTTTATAATCTTGTTTGTTTAGCCCTAGGGTAACCCTATTTCAATTATTGGAAGATTCCGTTTTGTTTTAATTGGATTTTTGTTAATCTAGGGTTTGGATTTGGGGGTTTTGTGTATAGGTGTTTGATTGGGGATCTAAGAGGTGATTAGAGCTCAATTTGAATTGCAATTGGACCCAAGGCAAGTGGATGAAATGATTCTCATGTGTTTTATCATGTTTTATGAGAAATCTTGAATTGTCTTCATTAATGGTTTTAATGATTTATCATGTTTGATGGTTTAGTCTCATTGATTTTGAATGATGATTTGATGTGATAATGCGGTCAAGGAATAGCCCAATTGTTTGTGAAAATATGTATGGAAGAAGGGGAAAGAAAGGAAATGGATTGGAGTTGGACAAGGGAAGAATTCAATCAAATGGGTTGAAATTCGCTACAGGACCGATCGATCGCCCATCAGGTCCGATCGATCGGACTGTAAATAACTGAGAGGGTTCTCAGGACCGATCGATCGCCCATCAGGTCCGATCGATCGGACTGTAAATAACTGAGAGGGTCTTCAGGACCGATCGATCGCCCTTCAGGTCCGATCGATCGGACTGAAATGAGATGAACTGTAATTAAGAGAGTTGTGGAACTATTTTTTTTCAGATTCATTCCAAGCCCACACTCAAGTCCAATTCAGTTCTATCCCTTATCTTCTTTATTGAAGACATTGAACCTGTATTGATGCATTTAAACCCATGAAAGATTGGGGTAAATTGTGAGGGGCTGTAGTGTGGAAGTATCATTTGGAGCCCCAATGTTATCCAAGGATGGGTAAGCTGTTGTATGAAGTCCGAAGGAAGGAGGAAACCTCATCAGGGAGATTCCATGAGATTGTATAGATTGACCAATGTGGATAGGGACCCGGAATGTCCCTAACTCTTAAAGAGTACCAAAATTTCATCATAACCGACATACGGGACCCTATTCACACTGATTCAATTCTAGAAACCCCATTATTAGCCTGTAAGGGTATGGAAAACTATTTGTATTTAATTTTCAACTAAACTCTTATTTTGGGATTTCAAACCAACTTGATATGACTAGACTGTTACAAGAGTACTAAAAGTGATGTGTTTAGCTTTTGCTAACTTGTATATGGCGACTTGAGATGGACGTGTATTTGTGCCTATGGCACCCCGTTTCTTACTGTGCATATGATTTGATTTATCGTATTTGACCTATGAGTCGGCACCACTGAGCTTGGACGACCTCGTCGGTTTGATCCTCCGACTTGGGGTTCCTTCCCCTCCTGATAGCCAACTGCAGTCTGGAATATGCATAGTTTTTACCCGGTTCGCTACCGTGGTCCCACAGAGTATATATATATATATGTATAGTATAGTATTTATCGTTGTTCCTCCTCACCTCGTGTGACTGAGGCCAATGATCCTGTTAGGGTATATGCTCTCTTCACTTCGGTGAAGGGAGGATCTAGCTTGTGGGGTTGCCATCTTGACAGTTTCCAAATCCTTGTTACCTTACATGATTTATTGCATATGTACTTCTTTTGAAATGATACATTGTCTTTTATAAAGTTCATTGTTTATCCATAAGTTTTCTTAACTCTTGCATAGTATCATTGTTTGATTATCGTTATATCTTTTCACCCACCTGCCAGACCGTCGTGTCTGATCCATTTATTTTGGTACTCAGGTCCCGAGCTCTTTGCCATTGAGGAGGAGCCAGAGGAGGCGGTCGGTGGACCGCAGCGTGTGATTGAGTGGCAAGCTGATGATGTCATGTAGACATTTGGCTTTGCCTTGAGGACGATACACTTTGGGACTTGATATCTTTGTTTTAGATTTCTTTGGGTTGTACGGTCTTTGTTGACCGATATTTTTGGGATTTTAATTAATTGATACTTTGTAAACATACTTGAACTTACTTTGGGGAAAATGCTTATGATCATTGCTCATCCTGATACCTTATCATTTAACCATAGATTTGTTTTGTTTATGAGATTGAATAGTACTCATATGATTTGCTACACGCTTCCGCAACCTAAAAAAAATATATTGGATATGATTACATGTGAGATGATGTGTACAGATAATCCTCACCGCGGAACCCTGTGGGAAATCACGTGCACGGATAAATATTCTTTTAAATTCGTGTGCGTTTTAGCCAAAGAGATGCACGTGGCGCGGCATCAACCCACCGTCCCGACCTCCCGGACTCGGATCCTTTTCCCCTTTCGGTCCGGGGGTCGCGACACACTAGTTTAAAACTAGACGATGGATGCAGTTTCGAACCTGATGTGGGTTCTTCATCAGTTGTATTAATCCTCATTTCGCCAATTGCAGTGTCAATTACAGTGATGGGTCAGTCCAATCTGTACACAAGTGCTCGAATTTACACTACAATGTCAATGTATACATTTCAACTTAAGCAGAGGGGCCCCCATTTCAAACTGATCAGGGTCTATGGTAAAGTGATGAATTAACTGAATAATAGGTTCTCTATAATATGGAGCTGTAAGCAAAGAAAGCAATGAGGACCATGCTGTGGAAACTCTACATCAATGCAACTTTTGCTCTTGCATGGTTCTTAGAGTAAGAATTCTAATGAATAGATGCATGGTAAGTGCTCCTATGTTGAATAATCATGTTGTTGTGCCTAGTGTTAGTCTTTCTTCTGTGGCATTGTTGAGTCCATGGAGTTGAGTGTTGAGTTGTTATGCCTTCCCTTTTACAGTGATTTTACTTTATAATATTTATTTTTGCTATTCATTATGTTACATGGGCTACGTTGTGATGATGAAATTGGTTCTTCTAGAGCCAAAGCAGGGAAGAGGAAGAAATACAACTGCCCCCATTTCAAACTGATCAAGGTTTATGGTAAAGACCGTAATGTGATGAATTAATTGAATAACAGGTTCTCTATAACATGGAGCTGTAAGCAAAGAAAGCAATAAGGACCATGCTGTGGAAACTCTACATCAATGCGGTTACATCCATTGCATTTATCAATGGGATAGAGGTGGGTTTTTTTTTTTTTTTGTTCAGGTTTTGTTATCTAGGTAGAAAGATCATCATCTAGAGGGTTAAGCATGATTAGATTTTCCCACGGTTATTAACCATAACCGAACCGTTTTATACGATTAACAGCGGTTCGATTTTTTACGGTTTTTTCCTTCACGGTTACGGTTACGGTTTTCAAACCCAGAAAACCGCGGTTACGATTCGGTTAACGATTTTCCCAAAATAACCGGTTAACCGAACCTTTACACCCCTAATTAGAGCTTATAGTGGGATTACATGTTATACAGGATAATGAAAGCACAAATGACAGAAGTGTGAAAAAACAGAGACCCAAGTGTTCTCTGTGTACATCTCCATGGCATCAGTGAAAGAGAATCGAGTATGGCTCTCAGCCCAATTTAGTCTGCCTGTACTACATATAATGCTCTTCCCTGAAAGAAATAATATGTTGAATCAGCACACGCCACATGTTCACCGTTTTCTCACCAAAATTACTATAAAACTAGGTAGGCAGTTTCTTCCCGGGATACCGGGTTACCCGAAACCCGAACCCGGTAACCCGATAACCCGGTTTTTTTAACAGGGTTATCGGACCGGGTTTGGAGGTCCTAAAAAATACCGGGTCGGGTCAGACCCGGCCCGATAACCCGGAACCCGACCCGATGTGCACCCCTAATGTTTAGACACTCTGAAAGGAAGGATAAGAAGGATACTAATTATAATAGAAGTGGGACTTCTAATTATAACTGAATGAGGAGGTGCTCACATGCTATTTAAGGAGAGGAGCGGGGCAGATGTCCATGATATCTTGCACACGCCCAAGCCCCTCTCTCTCCTCTCTCTTTTTTTCTCCTCCGATTCACTATCAGAGATTCTAGGGTTTTGCTTCATCTTGGAGATCCCACCATTCTCCTTGAGAAGTAATCTGATAGAGGATCATAGCATGGAAGACTATAAGGTTTTGGAGATCCTTCTTACTCTTGTGAAAGTGTTCTTCAACAAGCCAAGTAATCAACTTCTCCATTAGAGCACAACTGAGCTCCCAAGGTTAGATCTACTTCATCTCTTAGCTTGTTGATGCTGCTTTGTATCTTCTAGATAGTGATATTACTGATCTTGATTCATGAGTATTTTGGATCCTGGATTGGATTTACTGCTTTATAGATACTTAATCCTTGCATCAAGTGAGTCAAAAGTTTTGAAAACCTATCCACGAGGCCCACCTACTTCCAATAGAGTCATCAGAGATGGCTACAAGGCCAGGAATCTCAAGTCGGCCATGAACTGCAGCTATGTCTAAGGACTATGAGTTTGTTGCCATCTTCGATGCAGATTCCCAGCCATCCCGAGATTTCCTAAAAAGGACTGCTCCCCATTTCAAGGTATATTTGATCCATCTAAAGCATAACAGATAATTTTTTTGGAAACTAAGGGTGCGTTTGGCATCGTGCCATTTATATGTTTTCATGTTCCCATGAAAAAAATGTTAGGTATGTGTAAATCATTGTTTCCGATTTTGGTCTTACTTAGAAGGAATCTCAGAATTTTAACTCGATGGCATAAAAAACTTAGAACCAAAAAAAAAACTTTATTTTTAAAAAAAACAGCCCACCAGCACAATTGTTTCATACTTATCTCTTGCCTTCTAAATAATGTCATTTAAAGCTTTCAAATCCTCTTATCCTAAAGGTATGCCCCATGTTCATAATTTCAAATAAAGTGGCCCCACTTGGTAATTCCTAAAGGTAGGTCACATGGTCAGAATCACAAAAGGTGGGGCCCATATTATAATTCCTATAATGGTGGGATCATATTATAAATCCTATGAATGTGGGCCCCATGTTTCAATTTCTAAAGATAGGCATCGCTTTGTACTTTCTAAAGGTGGGCCCATATTATCTATATTACTAAAGGGATGTATATACTTCATGAGAAGTCTTGGAGGAGGACACCTGGCATGTCTTGGAGATGGACACGTGGCAGCAAAGGGATCCAAGACACGTGGCAGCAAAGGGATGTATCACCCTTCCATTTCCAACCCTTCCATTCCTCCCTTCCGTTTCCAATCATACAGAAATATCTTCCTATAAATCTCCATCATTTCCTAATATTTATCCATCCACCTTACTACAAAAGAATTTCCATTCAAGTAATATCTTCAACGATTTTGTGGATCAAATCCAAACCTTTAAATTCAAAAAATTTAATTTATATAAATCAATTCATGGGTCCCGGCCCGCATCATTTGATTTTATGGACGGTTAGAATAAAGATGGTGGACCCCATTCATCTGGGTCCCACTTAAAAGTATTTGGTCAATTTGATAGGTCTATGATCATTTGATCATTTGATCTTTCTTAATCAATTCATGGGTCTCATCCCGCATAATATGATTTTATGGACGGTTAGAATAGAGATGGTGGATCCCATTCATTTGGGGGGTTCCACTTAAATAGGTTAGGTCTGGTCAATTTGTGAGGTTTATGATCATTTGATCATTTGACCTTTATCAAGCAATTCATGGGTCCCAGCCCACATCATATGGTTTTATGAACGGTTAGAATATAGATGGTGGACTCCATTCATCTTTGGGGTCCCACTTAAATAAATTAGGTTTGTTCATTTTATGAGGTCTATGATCATTTGAACTTTATCAATCAATTCATGGGTCCCGGCCCGCATCATATGATTTTATGGACGGTTAGAATAGAGATGGTGGACCCCATTCATCTGGGTCTCACTTAAACATATTTGATCAATTTGTTAGTTCTACGATCATTTGATCCTTTGCCAGCCTACATCATATGGTTTTATGGACGGATAGAATATAGATGGTGGAGCGCATTCGTCTGGGTCCCACTTTAATAGGTTTGGTCAATTTGTGAGGTCTATGATCATTTGATCCTTTGATCTTTATCAAGTAATTTATGGGTTCCATCCCGCATCATATGGTTTTATGGACTGTTAGAATAGATATGGTGGGCCCCATTCATCATGGTCCCACTTAAATAGGTTAGATTTGGTCAATTTGTGAGGTCTATGATCATTTGATCTTTATCAAACAATTAATGGGTCACAGCCCGCATGATATGGTTTTATGGACTGATAGAATATAGATGATGGACCCCATAGGTTTGGTCAATTTGTGAGGTCTATGATCATTTGATCATTTGATCTTTATCAAGTAATGTATGGGTTCCATCCCGCATCATATGGTTTTATGGACGGTTAGAATAGATATGGTGGGCCCCATTCATCATGGTCCCACTTAAATAGGTTAGGTTTGGTCAATTTGTGAGGTCTATGATCATTTGATCTTTATCAATCAATTAATGGATCACAGCCCGCATCATATGTTTTTACGGACTGATAGAATATAGATGGTGGACCCCATTCATCTGGGTCCCACTTAAATATATTTGGTTAATTTGTTAGGTATATGATCATTTGATCTTTCTTAATCAATTCATAGGTCACATCCCGCATAATATGGTTTTATGGACGTTTAGAATAGAGATGGTGGACCCCATTCATTTTTTTTTTTTTTTTTTTTTTTTTTTGGGGGGGGGGGGGGGTTTCCACTTAAATAGGTTAGGTTTGGTCAATTTGTGAGGTCTATGATCATTTGATCCTTTGACCTTTATCAAGCAATTCATGGGTCCCAGCCCGCATCATATGGTTTTATGAACAGTTAGAATATAGATGGTGGACTCCATTCATCTTTGGGGTTCCACTTAAATAAATTAGGTTTGTTCATTTTATGAGGTCTATGATCATTTGAACTTTATCAATCAATTCATGGGTCCCGGCCCGTATCATATGATTTTATGGACGGTTAGAATAGAGATGGTGGACCCCATTCATCTGGGTCTCACTTAAACATATTTGATCAATTTGTTAGGTCTACGATCATTTGATCATTTGATCTTTTTAAATCAATTCATGGGTCTCATCCCGCATAATATGGTTTTATGGACGGTTAGAATAAAGATAGTGGACCCCATTCATCTAGTGGGTTCCACTTAAATAGGTTATGTTTGGTCAATTTGTGAGGTCTATGATCATTTAATACTTTGATCATTATCAAGCAATTCATGGGTCCCAGCCCGCATCATATTATTTCATGGACGGTTAGAATATAGATTGTGGACCCCATTCATCTTGTGGGTCCCACTTAAATAGGTTAGGTTTGGTCAATTTGAGAGGTCTATGATCATTTGATCTTTATCAATCAATTAATGGGTCCCGGCCCGCATCATTTGATTTTATGGACGGTTAGAATAAAGATGGTGGACGACCCCATTCATCTGGGTCTCACTTAAAAATATTTGGTCAATTTTTTAGGTCTACGATAATTTGATCCTTTGATCTTTTTAAATCAATTCATGGGTCTCATCCCGCATAATATGATTTTATGGATGGTTAGAATAGAGATGGTGGACCCCATTCATCTGGGGGGTTCCACTTAAATAGGTTACCTTTGGTCAATTTGTGAGGTCCATGATCATTTGATCATTTGATCTTTATCAAGCAATTCATGGGTCCATCCTGCATCATATTGTTTCATGGATGGTTAGAATATAGATGGTGGACCCCATTCATCTTGGGGGTCCCACTTAAATAGGTTAGGTTTGGTCAATTTGAGAGGTTTATGATCATTTGATCTTTATCAATCAATTCATGGGTCCCGGCCCGTATCATTTGATTTTATGGACGGTTAGAATAAAGATGGTGGACCCCATTCATATGGGTCCCACTTAAAAATATTTGGTCAATTTGTTAGGTCTACGATCATTTGATCCTTTGATCTTTTTAAATCAATTCATGGGTCTCATCCCGCATAATATGATTTTTTGGACGGTTAAAATAGAGATGGTGGACCCCATTCATCTGGGGGGTTCCACTTAAATAGGTTATATTTGGTCAATTTGTGAGGTTTATGATCATTTGATCCTTTGATCTTTATCAAGCAATTCATGGGTCCCAGCCTGCATCATATGGTTTTATGGACAGTTAGAATATAGGCGGTGGACCCCATTCATCTTGGGGGTCCAACTTAAATAGGCTAGGTTTGGTCAATTTGAGAGGTCTATGATCATTTGATCTTTATCAATCAATTAATGGGTCCCGGCCTGCATCATTTGATTTTATGGACGGCTAGAATAAAGATGGTGGACCCCATTCATCTGGGTCTCACTTAAATACATTAGGTCAATTTGCTAGGTCTACGATCATTTGATCATTTGATCTTTCTTAATCAATTCATGGGTTTCATCCCGCATAATATGGTTTTTATGGACGGTTAGAATATAGATGGTGGACCCCATTCATCTTGGGGGTCCCACTTAAATAGGTTAGGTTTGGTTAATTTGAAAGGTCTATGATCATTTGATCATTTGATATTTATCAATCAATTAATGGGTCCCAACCCGCATCATATGATTTTATGAACGGTTCGAATAGAGATGATGGGCCCCATTCATCTTGGTCCCACTTAAATATATTAGGTCAATTTGTTAGGTCTATGATCATTTGATCTTTCTTAATCAATTCATGCCTCACCTAAAGAATATAACATTTGGAAAAAAAACATAAAGATCAAATTAGCAATAAAAAAAAGGACTCACAAGTTTACTAATTAATAATTTTATTAAAAATAATTCATATCAGTCTGTGCATTTGGTTGTTTCGTGGTTATCCACGGGGTTTTGCTAGTACTTCATATAGGAATGGTAGTATGGAAATTCCGAATCATGGGACTTAGAAATGAGCCCTGCTACTTGGACAAACTCTTGGGACCGGATTTTGGACCGAGGTTCTGGTCCAAAATCCGGTCCCAAGAGTTTGTCCAAGTAGACTTTTTACTTAGAAATTGGCCAAAAACGTACTTATATTGCTCTAATATATAGGGATTTTTTTACCATAACCGACACCAAAAATCTGAAGGATTCAATCCGCAAAAAGGAAATGAACTTTTATTACCCATATTGGATAGGGGTGTACACGGATCGGATTGGTACGGATTGGGCCAAATCCGTCACCAATCCGTTACCTACGGATTGACGAATTTGAAATCCGTCACCAATCCGTGGGGGTTAAAATCCGATCCGATCCGATCCGTGGAGGACCGGATCGGATCGGATTAATCCGTTCAATCCGTTACCCCTTTAGTATAAACAGAGGTGTTGCATTGTTTTTCTTGTCATAGAAATTACACAGAGCAAAACACTTCCATGTGCAGTATAAGACAACCAAAAAAATTTGAATATACACGAGAACAGAAACAAATAGTGAACAGGCATCAGAGATTGATCTCTACCCCCTTCTCATCCAAAATGTAAACTGTCCTTTCAGGTTCATTGTAAAACTCCCAAATCAAGAAAACGCAAGATTCAACTTCGATTTCAAAGATTATGGACAGTGACTTGGCAATAATTGAAAAATTACTGCGTTTTCAACATCATAATTTTTGCGTTTTCTCCGATTTCAGAGATCAACATCATAATTCCCTCACCTCTTTCAGCACAGCAAGATTCAACTCCGATTTCAGCAGCGAACCCTCTGCGCTCTCTCTCACAACCTCCGCCTTCATCTTATTCCCATCAAACCCAATCTTCATATACGAAACCGCAGCCTTCACCTTCGAATCAATCCTCACCGCCCGCGTCTGCACCTTCTCCTCATTCATCACAAAAACCATCTCCTCCCCGAAACTGTCCTCCCCCACCTTCCCCATGAATGCAGCCCGTTCGCCGAGCCGCACTTGAAGAAAACACGAGAGAGAGAGAGACCTTCCCCATGAATGCAGCCCGTTCGCCGAGCCGCACATGAAGAAAACACGAGAGAGAGAGAGAGAGAGAGAGAGAGAGAGAGAGAGAGAGAGAGAGAGAGAGAGAGAGAGAGAAAGAGAGAAGGGTCTTCTCACTGGCGACTAGGGTTTGGGAGATGAATGATGAGAGGGAAAGTGATTTGGGCATTTTGGCCTTATGGCCTTATGGGGGATAAAAATCTGTTTACATTTGGCCCCTTAATTTAATTTTATTTTATATTTAGATATTTTAATTTATATCTACACCCCTTAAATTTTATTTATTTATATTTAATGTCAACGGATCGGATCGGATCGAATCCGCGGATTGAGAATGAAATCCGCCACCGATCCGTTGCTAACGGATTACAGGATTTTCAATCCGTCACCAATCCGTTAGCTTTCGGATCGGATTAAAATCCGCGGATCGGATCAGATCGGATTCACGGATTTTTTGTACACCATTATTGGAAGATGATTTGTCTAGTTTTAACTGAAACGTTGTTGTATATGGTGTGAGTAAAAATTGAATGCAAACCTTCTGCTGTAATATATAATAATTTGAGACGAGAATTCATCCAAAAAGTTATTTGATTGAACCTGTAAATCAGTTGATGTAGTAACTCAATTGGTCGACTGGTCGACTCCAATGATCAAAAAAATCCTTGTTTGCATAGTATAAAGTAAAGTATGGGTGACATGGGTATGCGGGTAGCTAGAATCCGTGAATTTGAATTCCTGATGCAGCCAAGAAAAAAGTATAAGTGAGAGAGGGAGTGTGGACTATAAAGCACTTTTTTTCATAGAATTTACTATACAATATTTATCACACTCTATTTTTATTTTTATTTTTTTGGTAAAAAAGAAAGAGGAAAGAAAGAAGCTTTTGGACGAGTAAAAGGTAAGTGGTACCATCATAAGCTTGTTTCTTTACTTAGAATTTCTGAATGGAATTTGTAATGTTGGGATTTCAAAACAACAATGTGATAGTTGTCCCTAGGAATTTCTAGTAATTCCTATAATGGTGGGATCACACTACAAATCCTATGGATGTGGGCCCCATATTTTTATTTCTAAAGGTGGGGCACCACATTATAATTTTTAAAGTTGGATCATGTGTCCCACAATCACAAAGAATGTGACTTCACTATGTCATTCCTAAATGTGGGGCACATAGTCACGATCACAAAACGTGGACCAACATTGTAAATCCAATAAAAGTAGCCCCTATATTCTAATTTCTAAATACGGGTCCCACATTTACATTCACAAAAAGTTGGCCCCACAGTATAATTCCTATAAAGGTGGATCCACATTGCAAAGCCTATGAATATGGGGCCCATGTTCTAATTTTTAAATGTGGGTATCAAGTTGTAATTTTTACAAGTGGGTCCCATGTAGAATAATAATAGAGTGCTGAAATAATAAAAGGTGGGTCCAACATTGTAAATCCTATCTCTTAATTCCGTTCTTTGGAACAAAACTTTTATAATGTTACCAAAAAAGTTATGTACAACATATTCTCAATGGAGTAATTTAATATAATGTTGTCAAACAAGTTCTACAAAGTATAGTCACGACATAATCCGATCTCAGCAGAACTTGATCTGAACACAAAATTGGAAACAACACGAGAATGATACCAAATGGGCCCTAAGATGTTCTTCTTGTTCCTTGTCTGTTTACTGATGTATTTGTTTTTACAACCACTTGAATTGGGAGATCTTGAATTCAGAAATATTTCCTAGCTCCTTTAATACTTAATTTGTCATTCACACTCTTGAATTGGTGGAGATATTTCTAAAACGGTTGGGTTTTCTTGGATGTCATCTTTGTTGGAGGTCCTACATCCCATATCGCTCAAGTCCTAAGTTGGACATGCATATACATGTGTGATCCTTCCATCTATCAGCTCAAACTTTTGGGTTGGTATATGGTATCATACATGGTATTCCAATGGATTCAATCCCATCATTCTGGTGTAATCAACATGGCTCCTGTCGTCACAATCTGATAGAATTCTGTGTTGCACCCTTATTTTGTTACCAATATTTAACTTTTATAGTTTATTGAAACTTTTTTGGGTGAATCTTTGTGGGAAAATTGGGACCATGTTGATTCTCTTATTTTATTTGGTGATCTTTTTTTCTGTTCACAGGATGGCGAAGAAGTGGGATTGGCCCAGGCCAGATGGACTTTTGTGAACAAGGATGAGAACTTGTCGGCAAGGTTGCAGAAGGTAAATATGTCATTTCATTTTCAAGTAGAGCAGCAGGTGAATGGGATTTTTACCAACTTCTTTAAGTTTAATAGGACTGCGGGGGTGTGGAGGCTGGATGGAGAGGACGACGGTGGAGGACATGGATATCGCGGTCCGGGTGATTGGGTTATATAACAATCTAGTGAGGGTCGACGTCGATCCTCGAGAAAAAAGGGAAAAAAAAAAAAAGCCTGCCCCCTCTAAATACTACCAATTCATCAAGCACCTGGATGGGTTTGATTGATGCTCTGTCCAGCCAGATTTCAACCTGTATTAAGACCTGATGATCTTCAATCAAATCCAGATCCAGGTCTGAGGCATTCCTAAAATTAATAGTGTTTTTAGGCCTGTACAAAGCTTGTCTAAGCCCAGCTCTTTAAGTTATCAAGCCTGCTACTCCGCTCCACATGTGCTAAATATGTCCGTCGAGGCACACAGATTGGTCTTTTACCATAAAAAGACCCATATCCAACCTCTTTAAGTACCAGATAAAAAATCAAGCCTAAGCCCACCAAATAAAAATCGAGCCCAATGCATGCTGGGCTTGAATTAGGTTCTACCTAAAATTAGAACTTTTTTTTTTTTTCTGGAAAAGGGGCAACTGAAACGAGCTAAACGCAGCAAAAAGATGATCAACGAGCACCAAAGACAAACAGGCAGGGCAAAAATAGAAGGAAAAAAACTCCCAAAGAAAAATTAATACTTAATTATATCAGGTCCAAGTTGCGTCCATGGGTAACCTAGATAACAAATTTGCTATCATGGATTTATAAATTATGATACCACAGAAATCACAGATTAAAAAAAAATACTACAAGGATTATATCATTATTGAATTAATAGGTCTAAGCTATAATACCCATATACTTGTATAAGTCCAGCGCATCCGTATCATACCGATAAGACACTTAAATTGGTATTTGATACTTTTAGGGAACAAGTTTAATATATTCTACTTATAAAGTCCTGTATTCATATGGTTCTTTTAATATTTTTACTTCTCACCATAAAAAAATGCTAGAAAGATATTAAAACAATGATAATTTCGTTGATTCAAAAGTGATCTAAAGAACAAATTATGACACCCAAATCCATATCCATGTCCGTGTTCTAGATTTTCAAAAGTGATGAGTCGTATCCACGATCCCCGTATCAATGTCCATATCCATATCCATATCTAGGCACCATAGGATCCAAGCATGGGCTGGTGATAAAAGGATCTCGTCCAGTATTGGGCCTGAACAATGGGATTCCAGACTTGGGCCAACACGGTGCTTTTAGGGCTAGGGCTACTTGGTTTATAGGTCTCAGAGATCCTATACATCCCCACATCTTTAAATGGTCAATCCAATCAAGCTGCATAGCTTAATAAAATCTCCACGCACTTCTGGTACTATAAATCAATGGTATCAGCTCTATGACTAACTCGTCCAATTGGCCATGTTCAGCTTCTAGTCTCACCAATCAACAGATCACCATGTGGATATGCGCTAATACCCAGAAATCTGGTCTATTGCTTCTAACATTTCTATGGAGGGCCCGGATTGCCGGGGAAAAGGTCAAGATGATAAAGGTGATGTGGTTTCTTCTATTTCCATGTACAGCTTTTCCCCACCAACTGCACAGATGATGAGTAGGTTTCCATGAGCAATGGCACATCCAAGAGGTAATCAGCTATTTTGGTCATCGGGAACAGCAGTTGTTTAATCAGTCTTGATCTGTGGCCAATGGGTTGGAGGAACAATGGGCAGTACAGAAGTACAGCTACTCTCAAATCCTCAAGTATGCATTATCTGGCATAGGGTGGCTACTGAAAGACTTGTAATTTATAACAAGAACCATGAGTAAAAAGACGGCAATGAGAATCCCTTTACACCTAGCTACAATCATCTTAATAAAGTAATATATATATATATATATATATATATATATGTGTGTGTGTGTGTGTGAGATTGTGTGTTTTTTTTTTCAATCAAACACACATCTCACACCTTCTTTTGATAAGTTCCATGATCTGGTCCTATGTCGTGGGATCCAGTGTTCACATAAGGCCCTCGGAAAGTTGCCTGAGGGGGCAGTGGCTTTGACGAGTCAATTACAGGTTTCGTCCTTGATGTCCTGCCTCACAACAGACAATAATATGAGAAGGCAGCATAAAAGTAAACCTGAAATATCAGCACCATCAATTAAAATCTTACACAAAGAGGAAAGGAAATGCCAAGCCAGCTGCTGCAAAGGCGACCAACCCTGTGGCCAGAACAACATTCCGCAATTGGGGCATTGAGATTATAAGAACTGGCCAAAAATCAGATGAAGTTTTACTAAGAAGCAAATGCACACAATTGGCATTTTAAAATGACATAGTAACATGTAGAAGCAGCTTAATAAAAGTCAATACAGTTACAGATGAGGGGCAGTGCAATTTCATAAGTATTTGGAGAACTGATTGAAGAATCAACTATGACCCATTATCCTACAACTTTCTTTAGTAATCTCTTCAAAGAGATGATGTTCTTAATAACTTAAACCCAAATCCACACCTGCCCGCACACCCAAAAGAATGCAAACTAAAAGCAACTATGAACCATTGAGAGGTTCTTCCGGTAGATAGTTCCATATGATAACTGTAACGACCTGGCCTTAACTCCGCATGAGGCCTTTTAAAACCGTGAGGCAAGATTGGGTTGAAATCCCATGAGCCAAAGCAGACAATATCATGTGGACAACAGGCCTAGGTCATTACAGATGGGACAGCGGGCCCGGGTCGTTACAATAACCCAAGAAGCATTAATATTTCTTAATTGAAGGTAGTTAATAAAAAGGAAATGGCAACAGCAACAAATATGAAGAAAAAAAAACATATCATTCACCATGATCCTTGAGAGGAACAGGTCTGGGGGAAATGCAATTTCCAGTATGAGAAGAGAATTGCTTAACTGCATATACTATCATTTTCATGACTGCAAAAATCAAGGAGCAAGAAGAAGCATCTTCACAAGGGTGGAAATTTCCACCTGGTAGCTGAGTTTGAACTTTGAAGAGTTCTTTTCTTGTTTAGTTTTTTCCTTTTATGGGTTGCTCCAGGAAATATAAAGCATAAGGAAACCACCTACCATTTAGGACTTTTTTTTACGACAGTTAGCTTTGACTGGATAAGCACCAACTCTGCTCATGGGATTGCCAACTGTTGGATGCAGCAGAGTAACCCAGAATAACCCACTACCTATAAAGCATTTAGGACTTTTATGGGTTGTTCCAGGAAATATAAAGCATAACGAAACCATCTACCATTTAGGACTTTTTTACGACAGGGTTAGCATTGACTGGATAAGCACCAACTCTGCTCATGGAATTGCCAACTGTTAGAGGCAGCAGAGTAACCCAGAATAACCCACTACCTATAATTATACACTGTTTGCTCTTCGGTCCAATAGTAAATTATGTAGGAGCAGACCAAAAAACTGTGGATAGCCTGACATCATGCACACATCCCAATTATGTAGAATATTTCCAACATCCATCATCATCATCAAAGCCAATCTCCAAGCCTCAATAAACTCTCTCGCACAACGACAATCTACACCTGTTAAGAAGTCATTCCCATATATAATAAAAAAAATTGCAAACATAGACTCCGTTATATGCCCCTCCTCCTGAGGTTATCATGTGTGGAAACTATGCTGACCACCAACAAGAAGCAAAAGACCTCCATTTTAGGAGGAGCCCTACCTATCCAGACCCGAGAACCTCGTAGCCGATGATGCTCCCAAAGCCTTATAAAAGGACTCAAGATGGAACAATTTCCAAATGCGAATATCCTCCTTATAACAATAAATGTTATAAAAAAAAAAAAAAAAAGACTTCAAATAGAGTGATACTCACTCAACTTCGACGGATGCAATAACCTTATAAACCTGACCCCCCAAGACATATTGTTCCCCTCAACAACATATCAACCTTTACTTGAAGACTCTTTGTTAGACGCCACCCTAAACTATCTAGAATAACTAATACATAAAGGGCCCCTTCCCCGCCCATCCACCTAACCAAAAATGAATGTTACTCCATAAACTATCTAGAATAAATAATATATAAAGGACCATGTAAGACCCCAACCCTGCAGTAATCCGGTTTGGGGACGTAATAGACCCTCCCCCACCAATCCACCAAACCAAAAATGAATGTTACTCCCCCCACCCACCACATAGCAAACACTCATTTCCCTCCTCCAGTTAGACTTTACCCCTACACTTGAAATGACATGGCATAATCTCGACACCTAATACCGAGGAGCGTGATTAGGGATCTATCCCCATCTATCCTCGCCATATTTAGAATATAAAATTCTCCCCCATAACTTGTCTTTTTCTTTCGCAAACCTCCACTGCTATTTGACAAGCAATGTCCAATTCTTAATACCCATATTTGTCATGCCCAATCCTCCTTCATCTATTGGTCCACTTCTCTACCTTAAAAGAATTGTCATCTTTTTCTCACCATTTCTGTCCCATAGAAAATTCTTACGAATGCGATCTAACTTCTCAATTATTGAAATGGGCATTTCAAAAAAGACGCATAGTACACAAGCAAATTTGATAAGAGTGACCCAACCCTCCTTAGATAGATACTGCCTCTTTCACCAAGACAATTTGTTCTCAAACTTTTCTACAACAGGGTTTCATAACACCTTAAACCTTGGATTAGCCCTAATTGGTAATCTCAAGTATTTTATAAGAAGCCGCTCCCTTTGCAGTGAAAACTTCTCGCCAACATCTGAGTCATCTCTTTTGAACAATGCTTTCCAAGGTGCTTTTAGAAAGATTAATATTCAACCATGAGCATAATTGGAAGCATCATAGAATACTTTTAAAGATAGCTAGCTCTCCTTGTTTGGCAGAGGAAAACAAAAATGGTGTCGTTTGCAAACTGAAGGTGTGTAATAGCCATCCCATTCCGACCTACGTCAAAACCACTCACCATACCAAGGTCTTTCATATTCAAAATAAGAGAGCCCAAGGCTTCAATGACGGGAGACAAAGGATCACCTACATAATTATGAGTGTCTTCATAGCCAAGTTGATACCTACATGTCCCAGATTTGTAGAGACTGGTCACTAATCTTGTTAAGGATACATGGAGCCAGAGACAGTTCCACCAAGAACATTCATAGCGGGCTTCAGTTTTTGTAGCTGGAAAAGTTATATGAGCCCAGGAACACATAAAAAAGATAGTGACACAGTTTCAAACCGAAAATGCTTGGAATCCGCATATATGACATTGACATGTAGATCTTACACCAGGGTGTTCAGCACCATAACAAATTTCCTTGAAATAAATTTGGTACAGTCACTAGACCTCAACAGATTCAATAATTTAAACAATAAAACAGGGGTACTCCCATACAGGACCTATATCACTTTGGGGTCTGCTACATACCCTTGCACAAAGCATTAATCCAAAAAGAATATTAAATTCCAGCCTTCTTCCAATGCCATGTAATTTTTTTTTTCTTTAGGATCACACTGCGACAAGGCACCATAGCCATGAACCATCAATGCATAGTGCTGTGACATAACACTTCTTCAGGAGGATTTGCGACATCCCCACGTCCCTCATGACTGTCCACTATCTTATATTTATTTTGGAAGTACTTCTCAACCTTAATATGTTTTTTTCTAGTACTTCCTTGTTTGTACTTTTAGATATCTGTTCCTGACTCTAATTCTGAAGTTGACATGCATGACTGCTAGCTTAAATCCATGAATGAAAAACTAGAAGTATTAGCAGAAAATCAAACGTAGGATGTTGTTCCATGTTTTCTAGGAGTTGCGCCATTTTGGATATAATGGGTAATTAGTCAAGCTTACTTTTTGATCAATTGATTACCATGGGGCAGATAGGGATGTGAAGTTGATGATGAACATGCCGTTGCTCTCATTGCGAAAAATGACCATGGGTTGTACAGTGTTCCGTGATGCTGTGTTGAAGCTGCTAGCCTACTTTTCATATGGACATTAATACGCTGTGATCTAAAGAAACCATCAAGAAGAGTCATTTTAGCCTGACTCTGCCTGCTGTCTGTGTCCATCATCATATTCATATGGTGTCAAACTGCCCCACCAAGAGAGCGGTGAGAAATTCCAAAAACAATCAACTTCAGCACTAGATTTTTCAAATGATGATAAGATAAAATCCCTCTTTGCCCATCCAACATACATAAAATCTGTTTAAACTACTTCTCAATCCTAAACAAGCAATCGGGTCTACGTTATTTTCCTGAAATTTCTATTTGGGCGGGATAAAAATCCTATTTTTTTTATAGTGTGAGATGGGATTATCTGATTGGAAGCTCAAACCTAGAATTATGGGACATTCATAAAGAACTTCACAGCCATGGAGAAGAAAGAATGTACACAGAGATAAAAAGAAAAGAAGAAAATCTGAAAACGACACTGCTCAATAGAAGTTTCCAAATCCATCATCGACGGAGAACAAACCCCAAGATTTCAAAACTTAAAAGCCCCAAAACTCCAAATCAGAAGAAGATCGAGATTTCCCCGTCCTTAAAAGAACGCTAACTACATATATATAGAGAAAGAGAGAGAGGGAGGGAGCTTTACCTTGAACAGGAACCAATCAAAGCTTCTTCTTTGCCGTGGCGTAAGCGTAACAGCGTAATCTAAAGGGAGAGTAACGAAATTTAGAAAAGGAAATCTGGGATAGGCATGAAATGAACTTTAGAAAAGGAAATCTGGATGGACAATGAACTATTTTCCACCAGTTAGGGCAGTAAGGCAATTTACTGTATTAAAATAAAAGTAAAGTATGTATTTTGTTTTTAGTGGATTAGTAGAGAATATTTTGTATTTTTTATATAAAAAGTGAGTTTTTTTTTTTTTTTGGTCTTTGAGTGGAGAAAAAATATTATTTTTTTTATTTTTTTTTCTTTTAATTTTTTTTTTTTTTAAGATGTTCACTTTTGATGTGACCCATTATTTAAATCAATGTTTTACATTAGTTTTATTAATTTAGTAAATTGTCAATCCGGCCGTAGAGTTTTTAGGATTCCATCTCACGTAGAGTAAAACTAGCAATAAATGTCATGCTAAATTCGGGCTCAAAAATAAAAATATATTAAAAATTGGGAACACATATGGTATTATTTTTATCTCTAATACTATTTGAAAAACAATTAGCTGATCATTTATAATATTAGCTATATTACAAACATGATAGATAATATCCTGTCAAAATCTATTACCAAATTATAAAAAAAAGTAAAAAGAAGGAAAAAAACTCTAGACAAATCTTCTTTATTTTTTTGTCAAAACCTCTTTTCATCTTATTTTCATCGGCCTTTTGGATCTTTAATACCTTCTTGACAATCTTTTGTTCTTCCACCAAAAAGGCTCCAATCATCCTTTAATAGAGCATCTTAGATTCTGGAATTGTAGAAATATATAATAAACAAATCGATAAAGAAGCCACCTTTCTCTACAGCACATTCAAAAAGAAACCCACCATAAGCTCAGTTGGCAATTCTTCAATTTCCGGGATAGTCTAGAGTCTAGACCTCTTACACTTGGCAGGCCTCAAGTGAGAAATATAAATCGATAAACAAGCAATATCAGGATGCCTGTATTTACATGAACTGAGTTAAAAAGTAGACTGCAGGGATGAAAGCATACACAGTTCAAATTAAATGGTTTCTTAAACAATAGAGTTTTTGGACTGACCACAAACAACGAGTGCCATGCATGCATACAACTCGAAACTATACAATGGATCATACATTGTGGCAAACCATTTGATCAAACACTACTCGATGATTCATCTTGATAAATGGACATCCATGTCATGATCGGACACCTTCATTCCTTTCTTGGAATGGTACATCATTATCGTGCATGATGCATAAATCAAATCAAACCCTCCTTTGCAGTCATGCAAAAGAACATGCTCAACTTGATTGATATCCATGGATCCAACCATATAATATCATATAAACAAAACTTTGTTATGGTTGTCTGTCACCAACTTCACATTTGTGGGTCAACCTTACATCATGTTGACATTCCACAAATAAAGCTGAACTGTTCCTGAGTGCATATTCCTGTTTTGAAGTGTCTGGGTGAAGTTTTTTTAAACAAAACCATCAATTGTGAAGTTTATTTATACCTGTCTTCATGTACACTGGAGGGGTGAAAGCTAAGTTGGTGATGTAACTTTTCTCATCTCTACTATCGTTCCTGAGACCAAAACATGAAAGCCTCAGATCACCATCCTAACAGGCAGGCATGCTCATAATGAGAATATGACAACCATCTACCAAAAAGAATTTTGAGGATACACAACCAGATGTAGTGAAACTATCAATAGAACCAACAAATTAGTACAACGTTTACATGGTCGAACAATAAGATTTAGGAAGTTAAGGATCATCTATATAATATGGGAGAGCAGTTTTTGAATCCTGGGACATTTTGAGCCCTTGGATCTATGTACATAAATCCAAGGGTTGAGATTTTACCAACGGCTCCAAGACAGTTACCAAACTTCCCCTCAAACGCAAACCACTTGCCTCTCTCTCTCGCTCACTCTCCATCGCAAGAAATCCCAGCAGAGGATTCGCCCAGGCGCAGCAAGCACCGCTCTCTCTCTCTCTCTCTCCATCTTACCTGGGCAGCGCCTCCCTCTGTCCAACTTTATGCTCTGTAGAATCCTGAAATTAGTAGAGAATCCAAAGGCCCCACTCCAAGAGATCTTCTCTGCAAATGCAGTCTCAGACCCTTCTCAGAGCCACTCCAAGAGATTCTTCCAACCATATTGCAACGTACAGAAACAGCATTCAAACCCAAAAAAAATAACAAAAGCAAATATTGAAATGACTGGAAAGCATGGATAATTCAGGAAAAAAAAAAAACAACTACTACAGCATAGTTTAAAAAACAACCCAAAAAAACAACCTGCTGAAGGGTCTGAGACTGCATTTGCAGAGAAGATCTCTTGGAGTGGGGCCTTTGGATTCTCTACTAATTTCAGGATTCTACATAGCATAAAGTTGGACAGAGGGAGGTGCTGCCCAGGTAAGATGGAGAGAGAGAGAGAGAGAGAGAGAGAGAGAGAGGTGCTGCTGCGCCTGGGCGAATCCTCTGCTGGGATTTCTTGCGATGGAGAGTGAGCGAGAGAGAGAGGGAAGTGGTTTGCGTTTTAGAGGAAGTTTGGTAACTATCTTGGAGCATGTTGGTAAAATCTCAGCCCTTGAATTTATGTACATAGATCCAAGGGCTCAAAATGTCCCAGGATTCAAAAACTGCTCTCCCATATTATATAGATGATGCGCCGTACCTTCAGGCACGGGCAATGTACTAGTTCTTTTATATCTTATCTCATTTTTATAAATTAACTTATTAGTTTTGGTCTAATTTAAACCTTGGGTATGGTTAATGACTTAGAGAATTATTAATAAATTTATAATTGAGTGCAAGTTAAGCGAATCAACCCAACCCGCAGTAACCCGCAAGAGTTATGTGGGTTAATGTGGGTCGGGTCGGGTCAACCTGCAACGGGTGCAGATTAGGAGTTTTTACCCATTTAATTAGTAAAACGGGTGGGATATGAGTTAGGAGCATATAACTCGTTTGGCTTAGCCCGACCCGTTTGCCACCTCTAAATTATTAAGAGGGGATGGAAGAAAACGTAGTCAAATAAAAATGTGATATTGGGAACAAAAGGTAATAGTTTTTCCTCACTTAATGGCATGGGAGAGTAATTTCTTTTACTTTTTTCTTTAAAAAGAGGGATTTTCGTCATTTAGTGACATAAAGGCATACGGGTGTTCATAGGCCGAGCTAAGGCATATCCAAGCCCGCTTTAGAAATACTGGCCCATGCCCGACACAGGCCATAAAAGTTAGGCCCAAGCCTGCCCATTTAATCAATCAGACCGGGCTGAACCGGGCTTTTCATCACTTCTATGGGCATTAGAGCACTAATTAAATTAAATTACATATGCAAGTTGGGCCAGGCCAGGCTATGGGCTATCTATCACTTAATTCAAGCCCATGCCAATTGTTAATCTTGCTCTAATTACATATCTAAGTCCGACCCAAAGTGGGCTAGGCTCGGCCCATGATCACCCCTTTGAGGGCATGACTTGTTTTTTATTTTTATAAAATAAAGATGTATTTTTAGAAATTTAGAATTTTTTTATTTGACCTTAACTTCTTTTCTTGTGACCCTTCATTCATTTAACCCTCCCACTTCACTTCACAACCATGCAAGTGTACTATAAACTAAATCAAATTAATTACATACTTACTAACCACTGCATGAACAGTCAAACCATACCAGTTAGTAAATCTAGTTGCGAGGAGTGCACAAGAATAGACGGATCACGATTTCGAGTCTTGATTATGGGTGCACAAAAAATCTATCGATTCGGAAATCTGATCCGCGGATTTTTATCTGATCCGAAGGTAAACGGATTGGTGACGGATTGAAAATTTTGTAATCCGTTAGCAATGGATAAGTGGCGGATTTCACCCTCAATCCGCGGATTCAATCCGATCCGATCCGTTGGCATTAAATGTAAATAAAAAAATATGGGGGGTCTAAATATAAATTAAGATGTTTAAATTTAAAATAATAAAAAAAGTTAAGGGGTCAAAATGTAATTTTTTATAACTTATTTGATAATTTTCTTTTAAAATTAAATTGAACGGATTAATCCGATCCGATCCGGTCCTCCACGGATCGGATTTCAACAGCAACGAATTGGTGACGAATTCCAAATCCATCAATCCGTTGGTAACGGTTTGGTGACGGATTTGGCCCAATCCGCACCAATCCGATCCGTGTACACCCCTAGTCTTGATGAGTTGATAATTAACAAAATAACAATTCAATGCTTGATATTTGATCGATCTGGTCAAACTTGTTTTTAACCAGTGACATTCGCATCATGTGCATCCTTTGAACTCCTCATATTAACTCTAGGATGAGTAGATCGGGTCTATAAAAATCAATTTAGCAAATCTTGGATATTAACATGATGGGTAGGTTATGCTCGGGTTTAAACACACAATGGAATAAGGTTGGGTCAAAGTCGATCAAAAACTGTCGCGTCCCCCAAAATACAATTAGGAAATAACGTAAAAAACAAGAATAAATATAATTTTTTCCGTATTTAATTCAACACAAACTTTCAAATATAGACCTGCAAAATTTCAAACCATGGTGAGTCATAATAATTCATAAATTAAATGTGCGAAAGCATTTTCCAATTGGTATCAATTATCCATAACCAAAATGAACACATAACCAACTAAGCATTAATGTTCAAGTTTTCTAAATAATTCTAAAATCAACTAAAGGAAATAAATTTTATTATGAAATTTAATCAATAAAGAGTCTATGATGTCGATCTCTCCTGTGTCGACTCAAAAGACTCCGAAGCCATCTCTGGCACCCCATTCGGGTTCATCCACTGGCTCAAACGCTTGAAACGTTTGACCCTCCTCTGTCTTCTCGGTAGGATAGAAATCAGTACCTATGCACCAGTAATACAAAGTAAACAGCAAGTACGAAAACATAATTTGCAAATGAAACACAAGAACAAGAATGAGTAAAGACAGAAAAAATCATAAGAGAATGACAATATATCGAAGATGGAAAAAAACATGTAACATAAGTCTAAATCTAAGCAAATGAGCAAAGAAGTAATGACACTATTTTGAGTGGTCAACCCTAACTATCCGGGAGAACCCGTCAATCACGTCGGCGGTCATAAACCAATAAAATAATTCTGAAATATTGGTCAAACAAACAAATCGGTTATAAGTGTCCGGGCACATCGGTGATCAGTCGTTCAAATACGAACTGCAGTCGTTCAATTATGACCCAAATAGATATAAATACATTTATATATAATAGTAGAATAAACCTAGTGACTAATAATGCTCTGACACATAAACCTAAGTCAAAGTGAATGGCTCCCTGCCCAACAAACCACATTCGCACATCAAGACATCATCCAAATAATCCTTCACATAATCTCAATCTAACGTCAAGCCACATCACGGTCCACATCCAACCATCATAGGGTATGCAACTAACAAACCCAACATAAAATCTAAATTATGCATGCAAACCCGAAGGTCAAAAAATATCCACAAACCAAACTTAAGGTCCAACGCACAATCCCGAACTCAACAACACCACAAGAACCTCTAGTGGACAAGAGTCGACGCATCTCTTCACAATTTATGAAGCATAGACCCAAATAAGGGCTTTCCAATAAAGATGGGTTGAACTCTAATTCACTAGAATTCATTGAGGGTCATACAAGGTACTAAGTCCTACGTTAGTAAGATACCGCAAGTCCAAACGATATTTACATAAGTACAATTAACAATCTAGTTTGAAACTGGGATTCCCAAACACTCAACAATGATTTTCTAAAACCAGTAAAGGCATTGAAGAGCAATTCACTACCAAACAGACCCAACAACCCAATTTCCTCGAAAGCCTAACATGTGTCCGATCGATCGGACATCATACCAATTGATTGGGCCTCACCTGGTTCCGGGTCTCCGTGCAACATCCGATCAATCGGATGTGGGGTTTGATTAATCGGACCTCGGACAGAAACTCCGATTTGGTCTGATCAATGGCGAATTCTTTACATGCCATCACCAATGAAACCACGACATCTTCCCTCTACCAAAGCACCTTCCTAGCACAAGGAGAAAAACCAATCGCCAATGCAAAAACAAACAAGAGAGAACCATATTCTAACACTATGATTTGTACATTGATTTCTTAATATTTGTCCAGATTTTTTGTGCAGCGTGTTAAATGTACCTATTGTAATCTTTGTTGAGTTGTAAGACTATCTAGATAAATGGCCTTGGGTAATTTCACCTCTCATCTACCCATAGCTGATGGACTTCCAAAATAAAGTTAGGACTTGTGACCTGCTCTTAGTCCATTCATCAAGCCAATACGCTATTGAAGTTGTTATTTTATTAATTTCCTAATTTCTTTTACTTTTTGGTACCTAGTGATAAGTCCTTAAAAATGCATATTTTCATACACATTTTGGACCATTTTAAGGACTTATTAATCCAAAAGAGTCTCATTTATGGGAAAATCATGTTTTTATGCATTTTTGGTCATTGTAGTGCATTCATCTATAACTTGCTCAAAAATCATAATTTTTGAATAAAATAATAAAACTTGCCATTTTTGGAACTCTCTTTTTGGAAGATTCTTCCAAATTCATTTTTCTCATGAAATAAATCAATTTTTTCATCATTAGTGAATTCAAGTAAAGTCATGCATAATGATGTGCATTTTTATTGTCATTTATGTGAGATGGCCAACTATCATGCACTTGTGATTTCTTGTTCAGAATTATTATTTTAAAAATATTTTTTTTCTTTGCTTGTGGATAAGTGGAGATATGGGTCCTAAGAGACATTTTTGGAAGGAATAAATAAAGAAAAAAAGAAGAAGGAAGAATTTTTAAGAAATTGTGAAAAACGGCTTTGTGGGTTCCACACACATGCACGTGTCGGGCACACATGTGGGACATCCAAAAGGGTCCACCTTCTTTGCACAAAATCCCAAGTTCATTTTGAAGATGATTCAAGATAATCAAAGAAAATCCTTGAAGGGCCAAATCAAGAAAAAAGATTTTCAAAGAGACAAAAGTGGAAAGAATCTACACATATTGGGCATTCAATCTTCTCTTGATTCCAACTTGGAGTTTGCCACCTCATGTAAAGATTCTTTCCTTCTTTAATTGTCTCTCATAAATGTTAAGTCTAAGGAAGATTTGCTAAAAAAGGAAATATGACAAGTGCATGAAGATAGAATGGAGAAAAGAAATGAGAATACTTACTAAGTGAAGAAGATTCTTGCAACAAAGTAGGGACTAGAGAGAAAGAATAGGGTAGCCCATATCCTATTTAAAGAATGCATTGGACGTCCATTACCTTTCATGAAGGAAAAAGCCCTCTCACTGGTGTAATTCCTCCACCATTCTACCCATCTCCTTGAGAAATTCTATAAGCACCACCAGTTTTGATGAATACACCCACTTTTAAGTTTATTTTTAATTACCAAATTGCCCTCTAGTGAAAGGACGAACTAGCCCTTTACCATCAACATCCTCCTCTCCTCTTCTTTTCGTTCTTTCATAGTGGGGGAGCCGTTTCTCTACTGTCATCTCCTATTCCCCCTCTTTTTCTTCTTCATTCTCCATTTCATCCATTGTTTCGTAACCGTTCCCTCGCACTCATTCGTGCCCGTTGATGTTTATCTCTTTCCCCATCATCTTTTTCAACCTTTTAAAAGTATCGTTAAGTCTCATCAGAATCTTCAACCCTTGAAAGTACTCATCTCCCCGGGGCACATTGTCTACTGAAAGCAGGCATTTTCAACATGGACAAGCAACTGTCAATCTACCAAGAGGAGGTATATTCTCCAACTCCGTTTTCAGCTCGTCACTCATTTTTTCCGCGATATGCTCGGTATTCCAGAACCGTGCAAAATCACACTGCACGGCACATTTTAACTGTGCAATATTTTTTTGCACGGTCACAATAAACCGTGCAAAATAAACTTACACGGTTATATTAAACCGTGCAAAAAAATAATGTACAGCTATAATTTGCCGTGCAGTGTGATTTTGCACGGTCCTAAAGAACCGTGCACTAATAAACTAATAATTTTGGAATCATATTTTCAGGAGATTGATTCAACTGGTGCAAGTTAGTGCTCTATTGATTTTACTAATGTCTTCACCACTGAAACGATATTTAGAAGCCGAGATGATCTAATCCAATGGACACGGGGATGTCGGAAAGAAACATGGCTTGGTGATTGTAATCAAAACTTCAGATGCTGGTGGAGATGGTAGGAAACCGAGAATAGTTTTATTCTGTGAGAGAAGTGGTAGTTACAGAGCTTCATCGAAGATATACGAAAAGAAGAATCCTAACAAGGCAATGGGAACGAAGAAGTGTAATTGCCCATTTGCTTTGAAGGGTCGAAAGTTGCAAAGTGACGATGATTGGATGTTAGCAGTGGTTTGTAGGATACACAATCATCCAAACGCACAACATCTTAAAGGGCACTCGTTCGCTGGGAGGCTTTCTACGGAAGAAATTAATGTTTTGATTGATATGTCTAAGAGTCTGGTGAAGCCAAGGAACATCCTTCGAACACTGCAGGAGTGGAATGTGCACAACACCACTACGATGAAGAGTATCTACAATGCTCGTGAGAAGTTTAGGGTGACAGAGATGGCCGGTCGATCACAGATGCAGCAACTTATGATGCATTTGGAGAAGAACAAGTACATTGAGTATCACACTAGCAATGATGATACAGATGCAATCTTAGACTTATTCTGGGCACATCCGTCATCTATTCAGCTATTACGTGCATCTTCAGAAGTTTTGATAATGGATTCCACGTACAAGACCAATAGATATCGACTTCCATTGCTTGAGATTGTTGGTGTTACATCTACCCAACTGACGTTCTCCGTTGCTTTTGTTTACCTTGATTCAGAGAGGGAGGCCAATTATAGATGGGCCATGGAGAGGCTTAAGGATGTAATAGATGGATGCATTATGCCACGTGTGATTGTCACAGATAGAGAGTTAGCGCTCATGAATGCAATCAAAGTTGTATATCCGAATGCAGCAAACTTATTATGCAGGTGGCATATATCTAGGAACATCTTGGCAAACTGTAAGAAGTTCTTTGAGACCAACAACAGATGGGATGCTTTTATCTCTTATTGGAACATGTTGGTATTCTCTCCAACTGAAAGTGACTATATTCAACTTCTAAGTGCTTTGGAATGGAATTTTTGCGGGTATCCACATGCTGTTGATTATGTGAAAAACTCGTGGTTGAATAAGCATAAGGAACAATTCATGTTTGTTTGGACGGATCAGAATATGCATTTTGGCAACGGCACCACTAACATGGCTGAGAGTGCACATGCAAAATTAAAGAGACATCTGGGTACATCGAGTTGTAATTTTGATTCGTCCTGGCAGGTTATCCATTCCCTGCTTCAGTTGTTATTTACTGAAATAAAGGCTTCTTTTGAAAAAGAGTTTGAACACCGTGCAACATAAATTCAAACCGGCACTGTTCTGTAAATTGAGAGGATTTGTATCAAGGAGTGCTTTGGATATAGTATTAAATGAGTCGTTAAGAGCTGTTGATATTGGTTCGGATTCAGATGCATGTGGGTGCGTTGTACGACGGACCCATGGTTTACCATGTGCACATGAAATTGCAGAATGTATAAGAAAAAGGTCTCATATACCATTAAGATGTGTATATCAATTTTGGCGGAAGCTCAATTTAGATCCCACTAAGATGAACAAAGCCCCTGAGTTGACCACAACTTCTGAGTTCGACTTGATCGATAAGAAATTTCGGGGAAGTGATGAGGCTGGAAAAATTCAACTACTGAAAAAATTGAGAGAAATAGCTAGTCCAGAATGTACACCTCTGATTGAACCAGACATTAAATTGAATACTCGCGGTCGATCATCATTAAAGAAAAAGAAGTTGGATCGGTCTACGACTCGTGAGCCGTCTGCATTCGAATACGCAGTAGGGGTGAAAGAGAGTGGACGACTTATATTAAGTAATACATCTGTAAAGAAGAAGAGTGAGAAGATTAGTGTCCGTCAAACTCGATCATGTATGTTTTCGCAATCGCTCCCGCAGCCTTTGGGACCCTACATCCATAATGTTAAGGATGTCGCAGCAGATGGCAACTGTGGATTCAAATCTATAGCAGGCCTTCTTGGCATGGGCGAGGACAGCTGGAGACAGGTTAGATTGGACTTGAGCACTGAATTGCAGAGGCATCAACATTATTATGCATTGGTCTATGGAGGAGATGACCGGGTTGGAGAGCTGTACTACGCGTTGTCTTACTTTGAAAACAATCCAGGATTCGATCGGTGGATGACAATGCCGGACATGGGTCACTTGATATCTTCATATTATAAAGTCGTATTGGTCTTGCTTTCATTGCAGCAATGCTTGACTTTCTTGCCTTTGATATCACCCCCGATTCCAACAAGTGATCACAAAATCATCGCGATTGATTTCGTCAATGAAAACCATTACGTTCAGGTATTCATGAAGCCAAAAGCACCCATGCCACCTATTACAACAAATTGGCATAGACACCATCATCCTGATGCAGATGGATGGCAGCTCCCATATGCAAATCGCATCGAGCAATTCAGAGACATTTTGGGAAATAGTGTAGCAACACAAGAGTCGGTTAATCTTGACAATGATTGATTATATAAACTGATTCTCATTTGATGTAACCATATAAATTATATAATGAAACTCATTTTGATGTAACCGTTTGCTTGTCATTTGATGTAACAATTTGATTGTCATTTGATGTAACTCAATTTATTCTTTTCTGTTGTGTAAAACATGGTCTGCACCGCCAATATGTAATGGCAAATCAGAATCTGCACGGCTAACAGATACTGTGCAATCTTTGTTACGCACGGCACATAATGGCAGTGTAGACCATGTTATGCACGGCATATAATGGCCGTGCAGACCATATTATGCACGGCACATAACGGCCGTGCATAATGTGTTATGCACAATGTCCCTTTCATTCCATTTTGCCTAATCTTTCTTTTACACAAATATAGACTATAAGTTCTCTTAAATTACGGGTATGGCCACGTGCGTCCTGACACTAGGGAGGACCGATAAATCAGCCGGACCACCGGGGATATGACCCTCCCCTGCCGCCGCTGGGGGAGGACTGGATGGCTGTTCATCCTGGTCTGATGGATGATCCTCCCTTGCTACCACTGCAGCAGAAGTGGACGGTTGTGCCTCTTCCTCCTCTAAGGAATCATGCTCTGATGAATCCTCCTCAGATGAATCATCCTCTGACGAATCTGGGAGTGGATCCTATCGCATTTTACGTCTTCGCTCAGATGCCGTTGGTCGTTGACGACCGGCAGTCGAAGTACTAGTATGCACACCTCGGCGACGCACCGGTCTTGTGACACCGATCTTCGTCCTAACTCTAGATGGCTCGCTAGAAGAACTAGCCCGTCTACATAACGAAAGTGAGCTGCCACCGCGACGAGCAAGTCTTCTAGGCATTTTCTAATCTGTTCAAAATAAAAAATAAAAATTGTTATTTTAACATTGTAAATTTGTTCTGCATGGCATACTATTACAGTGCAATTTCACATATGCACGGCCAATGTTAGCCATGCATATGTAATTTGCACGGCATACAGACACCGTGCAAATAAGATATGCACGCCTAACATTGGCCGTGCATATGTGAAATGCACGGCTAACATTGGCCGTGCATATAGTAAATGCACGGTGTCGATATGCCGTGCAAATTTAACCTGCACGCTTCTGATTTGCCGAGCACTACGCGAACCAGAAGAAGGAAACCATTTGGAAAGGGAGGATTTGGCGTTCGTCACACCCATCCATATCATGCGTTAGGGAATCCACATACAATCGAAATAGGTGAAAATACAATCTAAATACGCATACATTACAACCTAAAAAGAATGTGGGATGATTGGAAAGCTTTAACGAAAGAGAAGAAGATTACCTTACCTTGTTTGAACAAGAAGAAGAAGATGAAGAATAAGAATAACGTGATGAGAACAGTGGAGGAGAAGATGTAGCAGAGATGACGATCTGTTAGCCGCCGTGCCGAATTTGAAAAACTAGGAAGAGGGAATGGAGAAGGAGAAGACGATGGGCTGATGGGCAGTTTCGGTATTTTTGTGGGTGGGCTCAGCAAATAGGTTTTAAATCTAAAATGGTTATGGTGAGCTCAGAATGTGGGTGTATTCATCAAAACTGGTGGTGCATATAGAATTTCCCCATCTTCTTTCTCTACCATAGCTCATCTCTCTTCAAAAAGGGGGCTTGGGACCCTAGCCCACTGGAGATAGACGTAGACACTGAGAGCAGAGCCTTTTGGTGAGTGAAGTAGACCTCGTGCAGGTGAGGGAAGGTGACTGCCAAGGTTTTGAGCAGCCAGGTAAGAACTAACACCTCTTACAACTAGGGTAAGAGGTCGTTCTTTAGCACAATGCTACACGGATAATAAGCCATTTTTCCTGATTTCTTTCATTCATTATTCTATAGCACAATGCGAGCCGGACACTATCAATGGCTTATAGCAAGCCTACCACAAATGAAACCCAGTTCTTCATCACTTATGTGAAGCAACAACGTCTAAATGGGCCATCCTATTTGGAATAGTGATTCATGGGTTTGAAGTCCTTAAGCTCATGGAGAAGGTGCACAATTCTTAGTTCAATGTATCATTTCTCATTAAATGATGGGGCAAGATGATTATTGTGCTTGGTGAAATGGATTGGTAACTTATTTATTTAGTTCAAGTTGCTTGCTTTCTTCGATTCTATTTCTTTGACCCATTCAGGACACATGGATCGACCTCTTCTAGAGATCAGGCTGAATCGAGTGCCTATAGATGCAAGCCCCCTGCTGTCCAACTTTCATTGACAGCTGTAAGATCTGTACTCGCTACTATGGACCTGGATATTTTAATACAGAATTTTGAAATTGATGGTTCTCCACAAATATAGAGAACACTATGAAAAGGAAAAACCACAAATTATCAAGTCACTGGATACAAATTGTTATATGTTCTTGTATTGATATTTTAATTCTAATTTCCAAAAAGGTCATATACTAGGTGGTAGTTCTAGGTTCTAACGTGCTTTCCTCCTCACCTAGGCAATGAAATATGTTTTAAATATGTAAGAATGACTTTTAAGGGCCTGTTTCTTTACCGGAATTTATGACTAGAATTTGAGAGGTTGGGGTTTTTTTGGACATGATGTGACATCTTGTCCCCTGACTTTTGAGATGCTGTGTTATTTTCATGAGAATTTCAAATTCCAACCACCCAAAATATCTTTTGGAATTCTTGGAATTCTGATAAAGAAACGGGCCCTTTATGTTCTTAATATCGGACAATGTTTTCTCATGTAAATATTCTCTTTTACTTGACCGTGCTCAACATGGGTATCTTTTGCTAGTTATATATAATGAAAGAGACTGATTTCAATGTGAAAACAACTCCAATTGATTTTGACCATTCTACATAATTCTAACAAAATGACCATCATCAATTCCAATACACAACTCTCCTTTAATCTCATTTAATCTAATTCAATTAAAAAGATTATCATTTATTGTTGCAATGAATGATAATGTACTACTATACAATACGAAGCTAGCCGATTTCAATATGGAAATCAGTCTGATTTATGCAATTGATTTAGACTTTGTTGCCAATTTATTTTGACCCTCTAATCGCCGTCTTTTACGTCTTCCTTCCCCTTGTTCATTCATGTTATTCAAGCTTCCCTTTTATCTAACGTGTTCCTTCCCTACCTTTTAAACACGTAAATTGATAGTTCTTAGTGCTGCTTTGGAAACTCATATGGTCAGTGTATAGTAGCTAACATGATAATAATTGTTGGTAAATGCAGGGCATTTAGATATGTAGTCATAGAATAAAAATGAGTCTAGGTTAAATACCCTACTTGATTTTCCCGCATCTATCGGATATGCAGATTTCTAGGTCCATTTTAATCCTTAAGACGGGGAGACTGAATAAGACTCCAGAAGTGGTTAGGAAAGAAATGTAGATTTGTGGAATTATAGTGAATATAACCTCAAATTGAAGATATGCTATAGTACAATGTGTACAATAATTTTTATATTCATTTCTATGTAAAATTCTTTCAATGTAGAATATCATTGATTTTACTTATTAATTGGATCATATCAAAATCTGTCTCCAATATATTTATAATCTGAATGCAAGTCTTGTTCGATGCATGCTTGTGTTCAGCAACAGCATCTCTCACACTAGTATATATAATGAAAGAGACTGATTTTGATTTGAAATCAACTCCAAATAATTTTGACCATTCTACATAATTCTGACCAAATGACCATCATCAATTCCAATACACAATCCTCCTTTAATCTCATTTGTGCGGGCGCAAAATGCGCAGGGCAAAAAGGCCCCATGCCGCGTTATAGTTTTGTGCGGGTGTGTGCTTCGGATCCGGGCGGTGTCCCGCCCGAGGGGGGTGTTAAGTAGTTGTTTGTGCAGTTTGCTATCACCAATTGATTTTGGGATTACTGGCTAGTAACTCTGACAATGCGGATAATACCAGTGCAATACGAATTACTGAAAATACGATTTTTCATGAACGTACTAAACACATCGAGGTTGATTGCCACTTCATTCGTGATGAATTTAAGCATGGTGTCATTAGCCTTCCGCATGTTTCAACTGAACTTCAAATTGCTGATATCCTTACTAAAGGTCTTCCACGTCCTCACCATCATTTCTTGGTTGGCAAATTAATGCTTGTTGATTCTCTCGCATCAATTTGAGGGGGTAAACAGGCAAGTCCAAAGCCCATGAAAGGATCCTGTCCAGAATATCATATCTCACGTGGATGTTGATTGGGTCAACTTGTAACAGCTGTACATATTCTCTTAATTAGATTTCCTCTTGTAATTAATTAGTTTTCTAAAGTTAGAATAGCAACTGATGTAATTAGCTAGTTTCCTAACTTAGAGCCTTGATTATGGCATGTAATACTCTATATATTGGAGCTCGATCTCCAAAGGAAGACACACAAAAATAATACAAACCGAGAGTTATTTTCCTTCAAGTTCTGTAATCATCAATTTGTCATCCTCAAGCATCTCCCTATTAAATCCAAACATAATATTTGTTTCCCTAATAATCCTAAGAAAAAGAATCAAGAAAATTAAATATAAAATACCGAAAAATAATCTGGCCCCTGTAACTGGGCCCGGGGTATTACAATAACCTGTCTCCATCACTTCCATATCTCATCATATCCTTATCCACCTTCACCACAACAAACCTGCAAAACAACAAAAACCCGACCGCTCATCTCCCAAAGAAGAAATGAGCAGCAATATCGCCGTTCATGTATGCAGGTGGGGCGAAATTTCCACTAAGCAAAAAAAAAAAAAAGAAAAAGGAAAAAAAAAAGAAAAAAGTTTTATCATCTTTATTGAAATTTGAGGTCCTATTTGGTCTTCACATAGTCTAAGGGGGATAGATTTTCCAGTAAAATCCTCATTGATTTTTCTTTCCTTCCATATTTGCGTAAAGATTGCAGTGGAGCCACTTTTGGAAACGTTCGTCTTCATTTTCAAATTGATCATGTACCCTAGCTAGTGATGTATAATGACAATATTAAAGTTCCAAATTATCTACTCACTTTACAATGCGTTTGAACTTTAAAAAAAAAAAAAAAAAAAAAAAAAAAAACCATTATATGTTCATTTCCATCATCTCACTTTCACTTTTCCACCATATTTTTGAAAAAATCGTCATTTGGCAGTCTGCGACTGCGTACTCCCTAGTTTCTCTCTCCCATAATAATTGCTATTCTTTCACAAATTTTCTCTGCGAAGTTAGAAAATGAGAACAAAATGGTATTATTATCTCATACCATCGCTATCATGTCACAGGTCTGCAGAAGGTGTGGTCTGTTATGCTACTTTGACCACAGGTTGAAGAGAGGCGTTTGTAGTACCTGTAAGAGTGTGGATAATGTATCACTGTTAAAACTTCCATATCCTTGCAAGCTCTTATTCCAGGTAAATCTACTGAGTTATTTGCTTTATTTTATATATCTGAATGGCATGTCACACATGGAGACCTTCCCATCTGCTTTTCTCCCATCGATAGACATATATCTAAGTGCACCCCAGAGCTAGATTGGATACTAGCATTATGCAGTCTGCTCATAGGAGAACATTATTCTATATAGAAGTGCTTTTAAAGCCATAAAATCCCTAGAAACAATCGCAATAACATCCAATCTTTAATCAATCAATATATAGAAGCCCTAGTTATAATAAAACATCTCGTACGAATTCCTAAAATCATGGAAAGAGACATGTTCAGAATATTGTGTAATATTTAGGTTTATTTGTAATTTGGATAATTAGGTTTGTCTGTTTTTTGTAGTTAATTTAGGAATTAGGATATAGTTGTGATGGAATGAGGACTAGGTTTGCTGATTTAAGTTTCTTATGAGTAGATATTTTAGGTTATACTCTTATACATAGCCGTTCTCTAATCTTAATGAAATCACCTAAGAGATTGGAGTTCCAATTATTCTGTCAAGAGGTAGCCCAACTCGTAGGACCATATGGCCACCCTTTCCATTAGATATACTCCAGTAGAAATTAGGGACACTTGGGTGACTAACGCATTCAGGGAAGGACAAATCCCCCTTGATGGTGAACCCACAATACCTGATCTTCGATCAATTAGAAAATACACACACAAGGAGAAAATAAGGATTCACTTACCTTTAATCGCAAAACCCACCACAGAGATATTTGATCCAATGGGAGATGCTCAACCAAGAGGAGAAGATATAAAAGTGCAACAATGCAACTTTATCAATTGATAAAAAAATAACCAAGCATATCTTGATCATCCCTTATGTGTGTGCCCGCGCGCGCGTGCGTACGTATAGGTGAAGCTTAAAGCATCTTTTAACGCATAAAGAAATCCTAACCATCCATCAAGTTCTTAAGAATAGTGAAAATCCTAGAAAATAGAGTCCTATTACATTCAAATTAGAAAAGACCAATTAAAGAAAGAAATAAAGAAAGGTTTGCAGCCGGACGTCCTTTTTGGGTGGCATGAACCCTGCTGATGGTTGCACGGTATCTAGTTGATCTTGCTGCTTTGAAAGTACCATGAATAGGGTTGTAAACGGGTCGGTTCCGGTCCGGGTCCAGGGTGGAACCGGAACCGGAACCGTTTTCTAAGAAGGGGAACCGGAACCGGAACCGGAACCGTTAAGAATAATGGGAACCAGAACCGGAACCGGAACCGTTTGTGAGGCGGGTCTGGTTCCGGTTCCGGGTCTAGACCAATACCTGTATTTTTCTTTAAAAAATTTATGCTTTTTTCACATTTCAATTGGATCACGTACCTACAAACACTAATGTGACATTTTGTCTATCAATAACAGATACTTTAAACCAAAAACTCAGAAATCACATCCAAATAGGCAATGAGATGTAGAAAAGTAGAAAATCCTAAAGTAGAAAAGTAGAAAAGTAAAAAGGGTTCTGTTCTCACATAATAAAGTTACCTTATGTTAGTATATATTGGGTCGGGTCTCGGGTCCACGGGTCTGAGCCACTGTGGATCCGGAACCGGAACCGTTTAGGTATCAGTTCCAAAAAATGGATCCGGAACCGGAACCATTTTCTTATCGAGACCAAAATAAGGATCCAGACCCGGATCCTAACGAGTCGGAACCTTCGGGTAATCGGAGAATCGGGTACCCATTTACAACCCTAATCATGAATATGTCCGAGTCTAGTATCAGACAGTCGTTTGGAATTTGGATCCTCTTATCATTGATAATCCAGATGTTTCTCCTTTATTGGCATGTTTTCCAAAATAATGAGTCCTAATGAATAGGTGTTTGCATTGAAATCTATCCCTTATTTCCCTCCTTAACACGAGCCTTTTTAATAAAGGACTCATAACAGCACTTTAATAGGAAAGAATTGGGTGATTTGTACGTGAAACCCATGTTGGAAACTTGGTCCCATATGCAACCATTAAAGGTTGTTATCTTAATCCTTGATAAATTTCCATCTAAATGGTCCATCATATGGTTCTTTTGGGCCCATCATTTTCAAGCAAAGGTCGAATTTAAATCCCCCTTTTAATGTTATCATCTTCACTGTAACCTGGGATATATGTTAGACCCGTCATGACTGTCCAATGTACAGTTTGACTCATTACTCTTAATTAGGGCCTTATAAAGGTGGATCGAGACCCCCCCTTTGATCGGTAAACAGGATCTAAATGTTTTAGGGTCTGATTTACCACATGATCCACTAAATGTAAGCTATCCGCTCCTGCATTTGCGTCCCTACTGGTGCGGGATGTTCATGGATTTTGGCTTCTTTTGTCCCTTTTGACTCCGGCCCAAATTGGCGACGTTTGCTGGAATGTTCTTGTATTTACTTAGAACTATCTGCTTCATCCTGTTTCTCAATCTGCTTCATCCTGTTTCTCAAACCAACTTTTTTTTTATTATTAAATACTTGGAACTGTTTTGAGCCTAATTAATCCTCTACCTAGAAGTATGTCTAGGTCCTTTAGGCTCGGTCACAAGTGTCCGAAAGTTCTAGTAATGGATGTTCTTGGTCCACATCACTTGACTCGCTTAAAAATAAATCATCCTCGAATTAGGATGCCACATCGACCATGGAGAACCAATTGTAGTTCGACTAATCTTGTAAGATATCTTTTTTGTTGAACTTTCTCGTTGGATAGTACACTTCCACAATCCATGTGCCACATCCATCCGACCGCCCAGTTTTTCTTGATCTAGTGATGCACGACTAGATCATGCATGGAGTGTTAGATGAGATCTACTTGAGTAAGCTTCGTTAAATGTATACTTAGAAAAGTGCATCTCTGTGTGTCCATCTTCCTCGAATGAATTAAACGACTGCGCAATACATTTGGCATTTGATTCAAGATCGCTATGACAAGACATGGTGTTGGAATACACATCAAAGCTTCCATCGTTAGAGCACACATCGAAGGTCGGCATATTGTTAATATCAACGGCTAACAGTGCATCAAATATCAAGCAAACAACAAATTTAACTAGGTCCTCAACCATCATATCTCGCGATGATGTTTTACATGTCATGACTCTTTACATCTTTATCACCAGGTTTGGTTTGGTCAAACTTATCATTTAATTGTTCATAAGATATCAAAGGATTACTGTAATCATCTTCCTTTGCTGCTTAAATTTTCCGAATCACGAAAGGTTAGTCAACGTTATCGTAAAACAACTCACCATCCTTGCCTTTGTCACATTTCGTCCCTCATCATAAACCAGATCATTGTAGTAACCATCATATGCACTTTTTTAATTATCATTCATCTTCCTCTGATTCTTTGTTAAAATTTTCATGGCAATTTTGGCCTTCCATACACATAAATTACCGAGTTTATAGCTTTTCTAATTAATTTTTGTATTTCAAAATCCCCAGGGTTGGAATTGTTGTCACTCTTAACTAATTGCCCATAACATCAATACATCATGCTGATTGGAAAGGATGAAATCAAAAAATAAATCAATAGGAAAACAATACAGAAACCAAGGAGAAAGAGAGACTGCTCATCAATAATCACTGAATAATCTATTAAATACTAATGGAGGGCGGATAGATGTGGAGTCTTTAGTCTTACACGTGTCTCGAGGCCATGGCAATGGATATCTTCATGCATTAGAGTCCGCTTGGTGTCTTCACCAAGGCTAAACATTTTGCATTCGCAACAGCGAGAAGAAAAGATAGAATTTTCTTTGATCTCCTTAAAGAGCATTACAACCTTTATATAAATTAGAAGACAACATATTGGATTACAATTAGAGATTACCACTTTTAATTTGGATGGTCAATTATCTTTGATTCTCTTTTAGGGATTGGTAATTTCTAATCAAGGATTCTAGGATTTTGACTTGCTCATCTTTCCAACTCAAGAAAATTAAAATCAACTTGGTTCTCTCTTGGCTAAGCTTCCTAAAATGGAGATTTGACATGTGACATGACCTTACCCTTATTTTACATGTAACAAATTAATTACTTTAATTAACCTTATTAGTGGACTAAGCCTATGATGGTCATCTTTGGCCTTTTTTTTTAATATTTGAAGATGCATTTGGCCCATGACCTCCATCAGCTCTCTGGGGCTTGAGAAAACTCATCTTTGTCAAGTTAAAGGCCTGGTACCACTCATACAAGTCCGGGTTGAGCCGCTGAAAGTTGGAAGTTTTAATCCATGTGCAATCGGACCACGATAGACCTTTCCACTTCTTTAAGAAATTTAAGTAACCTCCATTATGTGATGAAACCAGTTGATTGTCCATCATGTCCTCTTTTTCTTCTGTCACTTTTGTAATAAGAGGTAATCGTATTGTCTGTTCGTCATGACTCATCCGTGTGATGTCCATGGTAAAGTGTTAAGTCATTAAACTTAGCACTGATGTTCCTAATCTCTGTTAAGTCATGTGGATAGTCATCACATAATGGAATCAGAGCCGAGGACATCTCTTTTCTAGGTGGGGGATAGTGTGAGATCCGGCAAGCCTTGGTCAAGGTGGTTGATCCTGTTGAAATCCGGTGTGCCATCACCCGCCAAAGAATACTCAGGATATAATGGACTCCATGTGGGACTTGTGCTCATCACCCGCCAAAGAACACTCAAGATATAATGGACTCCATGTGGGACATGTGCTCATCACCCGCCAAAGAACACCCAGGATACAAGGAACTCCATTCATCCCACATCGAAAGCATCCAACTCCTAAGTCCTAACCGTGGGCATATATGTGCGGCCTAGCCTTAACCCCGCATGACGCATTTTAAAGTCGTGATGCTTCGGTCAAAGTAGACAATATCATGTGGATAGTAATCATAGAATGGTATCAAAGCCGAGGATGGCTCTTTTCCAGGTGGGGGTTAGTGTGAGATCCAGTGAGCCTTGGTCAAGCTGGCAAATCCGGTTGAAATCCAGTGTGCCATCACCCACCAAAGAATACTTATAATACAATGGACTCCATTTGTCCCACATCGGAAACATCTAACTCCTGACCTTGGCATATTTGGGCGGCATGGCCTCAACCCTAAATGACGTGTTTTAAAGCCGTAGGACTCGGTCAAAGCGGACAATATCATGTGGATAGTGGGCCCCAATCGTCACACTCCTTGAATCTGATCAGACGCCATCACTTAGAATGAAACCCTAGATTCAATTGGATCTAGGGTTTTTTCTAAAACTGTCGCGTGAATGAAAAAAATGAAAGAAGAATAGAGAGAGAGAGAGAGAGAGAGAGAGATGGTTTAGAAGGATGATCTACCCTACCAGGTTGGGCGACCACTCCTATATTGTTATTCCACTAATTTCTAAAATTACCAAAAAAATCCCTGAATATTATTATATTTACATCAGGGTCCCTGACTAATTCCAAAATTATGAATAAATCGGGTTCTCCACCAACTGTTTATACATTCTCTTATCTTGAAGTAACTTTACATTTTCTAAGTGTAAACTATGATTTTGTTCGATTAGTGTACCGACTGGCTTTGCACCTAACTTCCATCTCTCTTCAAGAAGAAGGTCAAGAACATACTTCCTTTGTGATATAACAATTCCATTCTTAGACCTAGCTACTTCCAATCCCGAGGAAATATTTTAATAATCCTAGGTCTTTGATTTGAAACTCCATCCTTAGAAATATTTTAGTTTGGAAATTTCATCAACATCATTTTTCTGTGACAACTACACCACAAGTATGAGCGCCTTCATATTCTCCCATAATTGAGTACAACTCTACTAAGCATTTCAAACCATGCTTAGAGTGATTGCTTTAGTCCATATATAGACTTCTTAAGGAAACAAACTGTCTTCCTACCCACAACAACAAAACCAAGTTGAGGATCCATATAAAATTCTTCCTTCAAATCCCCATGGAGAAATGCATTTTGGACTTCCAGTTAGTATAATGGCCAAACGAAATTTGCTGCAACGGATAATATGACTAGGATGGATGTCAATTTTGCAACAGGGAAGAAACTTTCAAAGAAATCAACCCCATATGATGGCGTAAAACCTTTTGCAAGAAGTCGTGCTTAATACCTGTTAATTGCACCATCGGAATTGTAGTTAAAAGTAACCAGTCACTTATAACTGACGTTACACTTTCCTTTTGGGAGAGTAGTCAGTTCCCGTATATTATTTTCTTTCCAAAGCAGACATTTCTTCCTCCATTGCCTCCATCCACTTAGGATGATTCAAGGCTTCTAACACAAGCTAAGATAGATTGGTGACAAAACTCAAAATTTGAAAAGATTATATGTGATCGAAAGTGTCAATACAAATGTTCGATAGATTGGTGACGAATCATTATAAGACACAAAATTTTGAATGGGATGACGATTGACGAGTAATGCAAAATCTTGTTCCTTTTCGCAATGCAATGGGGCTTACCGAGTCGGGTCCTATGGGACTCGGACTCGGCCTGCATCATTGAGAGAAAAAAAGGAAAAGGGAGGGAGGATAGGAGGAAAAAGATACAAAAAAAAAAAAAGAAAAAAGAAAAAAAAAAGATGCCTATTGTGCTGCCTGCTTGTAACGCCCCGAAAACCTGGAGCTCTTCAGGTTTCGGAGCACCACTTAAGTAAAGTTAAATCACCACATAAATCAAATATGCCAAAGAATTGAGCAATGCTTCTATTTATTTGAGAGATCAATTAAATATTTCAAGTCAATAAAATTCCTAATTTATAAAGAAAGAAAAAAAACAGTTCCAAATTATTGAAAGTAATGAATTCCATCTCTATAATTCTAATTCCAAATCCAATGTTTGTGACGCTCTCTTGTCAGCCACGCAAGTTGAAATCCAATGGCTGATCTCCATCGTTGCCAAGTTTTTCCAAATGATCCGTATCTGAAGTGGGGCAAACCACTTATCAGAAGACTGGTGAGCAATAATTTCAATACACAAGTCACATACTAACATGAAGCAGCATAAAACTAATAAGAGGAAGATATGAAAATTAACAATTTTTCCTATAGCATTTCTTATGATTCAATGAGATTCCACATCCATCTCTTCCACATTAGTATATCCAATCTTCCCACTTATGGGTCCTTATAATTCAAAAGAACTCTATTTTAAGAGTTTCAGAGTTTCAATTTCTTCCCATAAGGAAGTCCCTTCCATATATTATTCAAAACTATCTCCTGGGAGCTTGGTTCAATAGTCACTTATTCAATCCCTGTCCACCTTATTACTCCATACTAAAAGAATTCACTAATTAGATCAATGTCCATAGTAGGGTCCTTATTGATGTTTCAAATACCATGCCACTGTCTCATGTAGTATTCATATATGAAAGAGAATCAATAGGAAGTGTTCAATAGTTCTTTTATGTTCATTATGCATGCAATATAACATCATAGAACTATATACACTAATTGTTTTGATATAGGACTAGTCCCACATAATCGGGTTTACATATATGCCCCACTACAAGTCAAAAATTTAGTAGCCGGCTATGTGGCACTACCTTGATATCTTTAAATTCAAGTCCTCATTACTAGTTCAATCATATCTAAGGAATTCCTGTCAGTTAAAGATTTGTCTCTTTGACTTAGATCTCTATTTCGTAATCCTGTGACATGAATTCAAGTTCATTAAACATATGCCTATAATATACACTCTAAGTTATATAATTCAATCAGGGTCCACACTAAAATTATAGGCCCATAACAAATTTGTAATGGTAATAATTAGTTTATAAAATCCGAATTAATCATAGGGTTTAATTGGAAATTTCTGTAACATAATTGATATAAGTTCTGTAACATAAGTGGGTCTATACTTTCCCATATACCCCAGGGTCACCATACTAAAAGATACAACTCAGTATACATAACAGGGAATGATGAGCACTGCATCATCACTTTCATGAACAAAATGGTTCTCATGCCCAATGCTATGGGGAAAGAAAATGGTGGGTCCCAAGTGGTCAAATCCACATCGGTCCAGGACCATCTTGGTCGCCCATCAGAGACCATTAGATAGCTGGCCCTGATTATTAATCAGGTGTGTCGGTAGGTCCCACAATTAATGATTGTAAATTATAATTACTGTAGTCTGATATTCCTCCTCTTCCTAATATTCATTCTTTCTATAATCTGTTTAAAGAGATGGAGTCCACAGCAACTGGATTTTCTTTTTCTGTTATATCTCAACTTAGAAGAGGAAGTCCAGTACTTCAGACATTAAAATTGTATCCTTTCGACACAGCAAATAGGCTCACGCCTCTAAGAACAGGGAAGTTCGGATAGTGGGCCCTCCATGGTTCATCTTGCATGGGGCCTGGTCCACTTTGGTCGCCCATCAGGGATTGACCAGATGAAGGGCCCTGATCCTTGATCAGGTGGGCCAGATGGTCCCACAACTCCATCTACCAAAAACCCAGACATGCCTAAAAATGACGACACAGGGAGTTTAAGTCTGAAGTCAAGGGCCAGATGGGGCCCATTTCTAGATAGGTCCACCTACACCTTGGTCGACTAAGGGCTAGCTTCCAGATCTATGGAAGTGATCTTTGATCATATGTACCAGTGGGTCCCACTACCAGATCTACAAAATCTCAGATTCCCTGCACTACTGATATAGAATTTTTTCAGAATAAAAATGGGGACAGATGAGACCCAATCCAAGTGGATCTACCATCACTGAGATCGCCCAAGGGTCTACCCTCAGATCCCTGGGTCAGATCTATGATCAGGTGGGTCCCATGATCATACTGCCCAAATCATCAGATCATGTGTCTGACGATTTGGTTTGAAATGAAGCCCCTATTTGGGGTTTCATTACTGCCTTTAATATTATCAATCCTTTATCAATTTGATGAGGAAATTATTTCTAAATGCACTTGAAAATATTACTCACCTCCTCGTATAGAAGACTGTGGCTCGATCAATGTGAGACCTCGAGTATTGCATCCACTAGATCCTCTGGTTTTGCTTCTCTGAGATCCTTCTTGGTGCTTCCCAAGATCCATTCCTCTGCACCCTCTTCTCTTCCTTTTTCTATAACCCAAGAATGGAAATGAACTATTCGTAAGAAGAGAGATATAGCATTTCTGGTTATGGGATAGGGTGAAATCTCTAACCTTCGGAGATTTCCCTGGGTACCAAACAAATACTCCTCACAAGGAGGTATTGTTGCAACTACTTAACAAATAAAATGGGCTGAGATCAGGTACAAACATAACTAATGAAATCCAACCCATCCCAAAGCCCAATGGGTCAAACGAAACTGGGCCCAACCTGGCCCAGGTTATTACACTGCTGCTGCATGTTGTGCTTTCTACTGTGGTGTTGTGCTTTTGTTGTTGCTGCTCAGCTGGTCCTAGTACACATCTTTGTTTTTTCTTTTCTTTTCTCTTTTTTTTGTCATCTGGCCCCAGTGCACCTCTTTTCCTTTTTTTGTTCTTTTTTCTACTTCAGCAATGCCTTATAGTTCTTGTTGCTTGTTCATCTTTTTTTTCACTTTTTTGTTTTTTGAGAACTGGATAGGGATTTCACCCGACTTGGCCGAGTCCCTCCCGAGTCGACTTGGACTCGGCCCTGGGAAAGTCGGTCCTGAGTTTGTCAACCTTTGGTCTAGTTCTGTAGAGGGAGTACCTGACTGAGGAACAATTTCAGACTGAGGTTTGTTTTCAGATTGTGGATCCGGATCCAGGGCTTCTTGTTGTCGTTGGCACTTGAGTGGGAAAAGAGTAGAGAAAGGGATAGAGAAATGCAAGAGTCGATAGAATACATTACAATCAGGGTTTAATAATTGCCTGCATGGAAGGGGAGAGGTGGGACCCAGGTCGTGGTTGGGTTGCCTTGCTATTAATCATATCTTTGCAGAAGCTTGTCTCCTTCTCTCTCTCTGTCTATATTATATGTCCATGTCCAACCGTCATATTTCGGGTAGCTGTCCTTGTCCCAGCAGGACCCAGCCAAAGCCGAATGGCGCATGATTTCTCTCCTCATCATGACAAAAGTCGTAAATAGAGAGAGGGGTTGGGGGGGGGGGGGCACATCATCAATCTCCCCCATCTTCTTTCCAAATCCATCACTACCAATTAAATTGAAGCTCCCATGCTCTCGTCATGTGATTGTCAATACCATCTGTCTCACACATGGCCCGGGCCCCGCTCCCCCGGTCTAGTCCATAAGATGGCGTAGATGAGAGCGATGGTCGAGTCCTTTTCCTTGAGTAAACTTACAGCGGTCTCTGCATCTTCTTAGGTGCTTCACCTTCCTTTGGAACTTTGGAGTCAAGACTTTTTCCCGCTGCTAATTCATGATGTACTAGATAAGTTGTTGGAGAAAAAAATCAACAAGAGGTACACGATTCTTTTCACCACTATCTAGTAGTAATTCCTTGCTGATTAAGGAGTAGATTGGGACTTCTTCATGGAAGCTAACATTGATTGTAACAAAGATATGACCATTTGTCCCAAGAACATGACACTAATATTCTACCATTTGTCCCAAGAACATGACACTACTATTCTTTCTGCGAACTAGGGTATCCCACTAACATTTGATAGCCTTTGGATCCAACTTATCGCGTTGATGCATGGGAATGTGCACAAAGCACGTGCACCCCGAATATTTTGGGCCGGACCAATGGTGTATTGGGACACAAGATTTCTATAGGACTCTATCCTCCCAAGATCTTTGTAGGCATTCGGTTTATTAAATATGTTGGTATTAAAATGCCATCTGACCAAAAAGGTCGAGAAACATTCATTTCAAAAAGAAATGCCATTGTTACCTCCAACAGGTGTCTGTTCTTATGTTCAGCAACACCATTTTGTTTTGGTGTATATGCACTTGAGGTTTCCGATTCAATCCCATTTTCAGCAAGGTAATGCTGTAACACATTGGAGGTATACTCTCCTCCATCGTCTGGCCGAAAAGCCTTAATCTTTTTCTCAAACTTTACTTCAATCAGTTTATAATATGTTTGAAACACATGTAAGACCTCATCTTTAGATGCAAAAGATACACCAAAGTTACCCTGGTGTCATCATCAATAAAAGTCACAAAGGATCGATGCCCATAAATAGATGAAACAAGAGCATACCAGACATCAGAATGAATCAAATCAAATGGAGAAGTACTTCTTTTATTAAAATTAATTGAGTACACATATCTCTTGAGGATCACATCTCAAACTCCTATCATTTTTATTTCTAAAATTCAAAAACAAAATATTCCTAAGACACTGCACTGGCACATGACCAAAATGACAATGCCATAGAGACACTTTATTGTCATCATCAACTTCTGTCTTTAGAGCTCTTGACTCTACGTTCTATAAGTCCAAGGTGTAAAAACCATTACTCTCACTACAACCAACCATCAATCTTTTGCCCCGTCCGCATATCCTAAAACACATAGTGAGAAGGATAAAAGGAGACACGACAATTAAGATGCTTGGTTAGGGCACTAACAAACAGAAGATTGAAAGAAAATTTTGGAACATGGAGAACAGAGGATGAGGAATAGGATAGATTGGGTAAGACGTGGACAGTTCCTTTCCTACCTATATGGGTATAAGAACAGCAATTCTTACCAATCCATCAGTAGAAGTGTAAGATTGAAATGCAAAACGGATACCTATCACATGGTTTGTTTCCCCTAAATCAATCACCCAAAAGCAGAGAAAGCAAATGCAGTAGGACTATGAGAAAAGGCCATACCCACTGAAGAATCATGAGTTGCACACTTTAATGCAGCCAATCTTTGACGAAGATTTGTGAGCTCATTCTTCTAATTCTGTGGGTCAGATTTAAAGTTGGTATCATGTTCACCTGGGGGTTCCACCTCTTCTGGGGATTCAGATATATATTTCCCGGTCAACCGTTCAGGTCCCAACAATTTTCCTGAATATGCATGTATCTAACACAGTGAGTACAAAAAAGTTCGTCACGATTAGAATTAAGTCATCCACCACTTCCTTGACCACGACCACAATTTCCACCAGTACATCCACGTCCACGATTATTGCCACGTCCTCGACCTCCACCATACCAACCGTGACCACCATTTCCTGTATTTAGCAATGTGTTGCTCGCACTATTATTTGCAAGAGCAAACCTCTCAGATGTATTATCAGATTTAGGAGTCAGAACCATAGGCCGACTTTTTTCTCCTTGTAATAGAGCTAATATTGTACCAATGGGACATAGAGGGTCCTGCCTTGTTACTTGTGTGCGAATGGGTTCATATTTTGGGTTAAGACCACCCAAGAGCTCAAAGATATGTTAGTCTTCCAGCAAGGTTCAGGACTCATATACAACTCCAACTCTCTCAATAATGCCCGGAATCTAGAATAATAATCTCCAATTGACAGACCTGCTTGTTTAAAACTAGCAATTTCTATTTTCAATTCTAAGACCCAGGCATTATTCCTTTTTTGTGCATAGGCGGACTCAATTGACTCTCCTAAAGTTCCTTTGCAGTCTCAGAATATTTAAAACTCATCGCAATTCATTCTTCCATATAATTAAGAATCTAATCCATGAATCATGATTAACATATTTTCTGAAATCCAATCTGAGTATTTAGGATTACCCTTTTCTGGTTCCTTGATACTACCGGTGATATACCCAGGTCTTTTCAAACCTCCAATGGTCATATTTGCTGAACAGGCCCAATCTTTATAATTATTACCATTGAAAAGACTAGATGTTATCCTAGTATTAGGATTAACAATATTAGGAAGACGTTGATTAGACCCAGAGGAACCTTCGGATTTTGACTCCTTTGGCTCCATGTAGCAAACAACTTGATGAATCCAACAAATGCACCAAACAAACAACCACACAATAACACACCAAATATTGTTATAGAACTCACTAAAAACCACACTTCAATGTCAGAGAAACTAACAAGCACTTGCAGCAATAGATACCGGGGGCTGAAAGTCCTTAGAAACAATCATCCAAAACTGCAATCCTGCTTCTAGCAAACAGAACTTCAAGTTCCACAACTTCAGTACTGCTGGTCGACCGTTCCACATCAAACAAACAACTCCACATACCCCATTCAACATGTAATACGAAAAACTCCAATGAATACTTCAAACTCTATAGATAAAACTCATCTAGGGCTTCTATGGTGCAAATCAAACATGCGGCAGAGATTCAGGGCCACCACAGACGTCAAAGAGTGGCGGAAGCCAAATAGGGCATCTGTAGCCCAGCCGAACCACAAAAAAGATTTCGGCTGGGGTGGAAACCCTTCAAAACTGCTCTGGTTCTTAGATCAGGACCAGTAGCCTTGTTAATTCGACTGTCTACCCTTGGATGAGATGCTCTGATAGGAAGTTAAAACCATAGATTTGATTGGGTCTACTTTTTTTTTTTCTAAAATTTTCATGTGAATGAAAAACGAAAGAAAAATAGGAGAGATAGAGAGAGAGAGAGAGAGGAGACATTTAGAGCCGGTATAGAAGGATGATCTACCCTACCAAGTTGGGCGACCACTTCTATATTGTTATTCCACTAATTTCTGAAATTACAAAAAAATCCTTGAATATTATCATATTTACATCATGGTCCCTGACTAATTCCAAAATTATGAATAAGTCCCTCTATGACTTATAACGAGGTACATCTGGCGGTTCAATGCATTCACACCTTGATTCTAGGACCCCGACTTGTGTTTGAATACAAATGTGTACTCTTGGACTCCATTTAGCGTGTTTGGCACCCAACTTCTTTTGAGTATTCAAGTACCGTAGAGTCTGGTGATCCAAGTAGAGAATAAACTCCTTGTTCATCATATTGTGCCTCCAGTGCCATAAAGCCTTGACAATGGCATAAAACTCTACAACACTTGGAGTATCGTCATCAGCAATATTAAATTTCTCATTGAAGAATGCTACTTGATGACCTTCTTGGCTCAATACTTTACCAAATCCTACATGTGAAGCATCACATACAACTTCAAAGACTATCAAAATCAGTAAGTCTAGAACTGGTGTCTTTGTGAACTTGACCTATCATGCATTCAAAGGCCTTTGTAGCAACCTTCTTCCAAGTGGGTGTGTGCTATGTTTGAAGCTGTCCGTAATCTTTGCCATAATAATGCTGAAATTCCTGATGAAGCGCTGACAAAATGTAGCTTATCCACGGAAGCTATGGACTTTTTGAATGTTCTCAGGGATGGACCATTCTCTGTGTCATTTTCATGGAAATTGCTGAACACGAGATTTCTGTGAATGATATTTGATGATCTCATTGTGAGATTTCATCTTTTTATAGAGTATTCTATTTCTATACACAGTAAGTGCTATCAATTTACGATCCCTTTGATAGGGAAATTACAATTAATGACTACGTAATCAAATATCCTAATAAGGAAATATATTATTCTACGTGATTGAATGTCTGCGTAATCAAATCTCCTAACAAGGAAATATATAATTATACATGACTGAATGTTTGACCACTAATAATGTAGTAAGTGTCAAATACACGATGGCTCAGGCCCACTTGGGCCCAATATGGTGGTATCCAATCTCGTTGGATTTGGTCAAATCCTTGCACAGTTTTCTTCCTTCTATAGATTGAAATTAGATTAGCTAATTTATCTCTTTCATTAATAGTAGATTGTAATTAGATTAGATTAGCTGATTTGTAGCCTTTGTTAAGGCATCTGTATTCTATTTAATGGGAGAGAATCTCCAATATAAAGACACAAAAAGAATTGAGAATTCAAAAATCTCTTTTTACATGCTACGATTGTTATGGAAAAATCACCAAAATTCCCTCCTGCAGTGGATGACCAGACTGTCGAGGTTTCCAGTTGTGTCTGGATGATCACAAGTGGGCCACTGTTGAATGGCTATGATCAGCAGTGGATGATTTGGCTCTGAGATGTCTGAAACAGATCCTAGATCTGTTCTTTACTCCAAGAGATGTTGATTTCTCTCAGATCACTTAGAAGATTGCAAATCCTAGCTCTGATACCATAACAATCGTAGCATGTAAAAAGAGATTTTTGAATTCTCAATTCTTTTTGTGTCTTTACATTGGAGATTCTCTCCCATTAAATAGAATACAAACGCCTTAACAAAGGCTAGAAATCAGCTAATCTAATCTAATCACAATATACTATTAATGAAAGAGATAAATTAGCTAATCTAATTTCAATCTATAGAAGGAAGAAAACTGTGCAAGGATTTGACCAAATCCAACGAGATTGGATACCACCATATTGGGCCTGAGCCATCTTGTATTTGATAGTAAGTGGGTCTGGATCTAGGTGTGATTGACAATGGGCCAGGCCTATGCAGTGCTCAAGCATCAATTTGGCGGTCAAGAACTAATATCGAGGGCGAGGGAGTCGTTTGGTAAAAATATCTGCAGTCTGTAAGCCCGAAGAGATGAATGGAAGACTTATGACATTACACAGAAATTCATCTTGGATAAAATGACCGAAAATTGACAGTCCTGAAGAGCATTTAAGTCTTCTTTCGTTGCCTGTCGTCAACACTCATGCTTCACACCCGGAGAATAAGAATTAGGAATTGCAATAGAAGATAATGTAGCAAGTAAAGAACTATGAGAGAAACCATAACGATCGGGAAGTCGGGAAATACAAGTAGAGTGACGAAGGGGAGAAATTGGATCTGGATCAGGTGGTTCTTCGGGAGGCGGTGGTGTGGCAGCATCTGTTTTCCTCTTTTCATAAACAAGATTAGGTTTAAACCGTTGAGGTGAAGGAAGAGGATCAGAAGGTGTTAAAGGATCAAAAGCTGGTAAGTGAGCAATAGGAACATGAGGAGATGAATCAAGATGGTTCTAAAAAAACTATTGATTTTCAAAAAACACAACATTTCTAGAAATGCGGATGCAATTTACTTCTGGATCATAGCAAATATGTCCTTTTTTATGAGAGGCATAACCCATGAATGCACATTTGGCAGATTGAGCGGATAACTTTGTACGTTCAGAATGGGGTAGATGAACAAAACACACACAGCCAAATGGGTGTGTATAAATTGGTTGGGTTTTCAAAAGATAAGAATATGGAGTTTGATTTTGGAGTTCGGAAGAAGGAAGACGATTAATGAGGTGGACAGCTGTGGTTAATGCATCTGGCCAAAAACAAGGTGGTACAGAAGGTTCAAGTAGAAGAGATCGGACCATGTCAAGGAGATGACAATTCTTACGCTTAGCTACTCCAGTTTGTTGGGGAGTATGAGGGCAAGTTCGTTCGGATACAATCCCCCGTTGTTGTAGAAAATTTTGAAATTGGTTCGAGACAAACTCCCCTCCTGAATCAGAGCGTAGAATATTGATGTAAGTAGAAATTTGATTTTCGACATAAGATAATTTTTTTTTTTAAATACATCAAATACTTCAGATTTGGCTCTTAAAAAAATAGACCCAGGTGAATCTACAATGATCAATGAACATGACAGAATACTTATAATACGAATGAGAGATGACTGGTGCGATCCCCCAAACGTCACTATGTACTAAGTCAAAGCATGTGTAGCCATTGAATCATGCACCGGAAAAGGAAAGCTTTACTTTTTGCCAATTTACATGTAGAGCGCTCCAATTGAACATCATGTGTAGGATTTTCATATTACTGTCCAAAACAGATTGCATTAAAGATTACTTTATTTTAGAATGCGGATGTCCTAATCTTTTGTGCCACATCTACACATTATTTTGAGAAAAGCAAGAAAATGCTGAATTCTAGAAAAACCAAGGAAAAGAAGAAAACGATTTATTCCTAGGTTGTGTAGGTAGCTATAGAGGAAACAAACCCACACACTTAGGCTCCTTCGTGATCACCTTCCCCAACTTCTGATCCTGCACCACACAACCAGAAGAAGAAAAAGACACGGTACAATGGTTGTCAACAAACTGACCAACGGACAATAAATTTGTAGATAAACCAGGATAAATAAAGATATGGTGCAAGGGTAATCGATGTGAAATATCACCAATGGCGGTGATAGGAAGTTTTCCACAGTTGGCAGTATGAACTTGGAGCTTACCATCATAGGATTGAGCATGGATTGAGCATTTGAAAGATTAGTGGGAGAAAAAATTATATGATTAGAAGCTCGAGAATCAAAGTACCAAATGGATGATGAGGATTGATTTTTACCTGATATGCCTAATGTTGAAAAGCTTGAAGGATCATCTGTTGAATCAATTTAGGAGTAACATGAGCAACACAAGCATAAGAGGATGGCTGTGAAGAAACAAGTGAAGTTGGAGCAGAAGCAACTGAATTACTGTCAGAGGCCGAACCTTCAGCATGATAGGCACGTGGGTGCAGTTTTTTGGTCTTTTTCTGCACTCAAATATAACATGTCCTGTAGCCTTGCTGTCACAACCCGAATTTCGGGGCCTTGTCGGATTCCAGATTGCAATTCTTTAGCAATATTCACTAAGCATAAATCAAATTTAGGCATTTAAATCAATCTAATATTCCAATTAGAATTTATGAAAGTCAATAAAACATCAACGAGCTGAACGCCATTCTACTCTGGTCCCACTATCAGCTAATAGTAAAAGGGCTAATCCTACTATCAACTGTTTTAGTATTTCTCGTTCTCTCTTCCGCCACGCATGCTAAAATTTATGGGCTGAACGCTGTTCTGCTCTGGTCCTCCCACAATATGATTATCTGAAGGGGGGCAACACAACATCAGTAACACTAGTGAATGAATTTTCCTAATTACCAACACTACACAAAACATAATGTCAAATAAGATACACAAGACTAGAATAGCATATGAAGTGCAATTCAAAGTCAATCAAGTCACCGCCCCCATAATGCAACTCATGAACTACATCCTCGCACTCTATCCACATTACCATGCCTCCAAGGCTATACACATATCCACATGCCACTCTGTCATTATCTCATTATCCGCGTCCACCAAGGACTAAATAACACAACGTCCACCAAGGACCAAATAACACAACGGCCACCAAGGACCAAAAAACACAATGGCCTCCATGGCCCTCATCCATAATACAACCTGAACCCAAAGGTCCAGAATTTCCATAACCACAAAGGACTCTGTATACAAGTACAGCATCACAAGCGTGCTAGTAGTTCCGAGTGCATTATTTTTCTTATCAAATCCATCCAATCCCATTAAGCATTCTATTAATATCATAGAACCAAAAACATGAATGGAAAATAATAAAATTTAGCGCGCACAATATATAGTAGTGTGGGCCCAGCCCCAAACACCATCCAGGTTGTCATTGCCCCACATCTAATCATAATTGGTAGTTAATGGTGTAGAGATGGCCCCACCCTGTTCATCGTTAACCCTCTCCAAAAGAATCCAAAACTACTAATAAATAAGGCATTTAGGATTCCATAATATTTTATATAAAACAGTAGGGCCCGAACAATTTCAATACAATTACATAGTTAGCATAAAAGTCCTGACATGTTTCAGCAGCATCTTAGTGTAATTAATACTCAAAATCAGGCACTTTCAATACACAGAACTCTTCCAATGAAAAGTAGCAACCATCCAGATTTGGGATACACCAAACAGTGGGCCTCACTGACCTATTACAAGATCAGACCTGATCTCCAAGGTCGCCCAGGGTCCCACATGAATTTCCATGGTTCAGATTTAACATTCAATTAGCTTTACTGGGCCCCGCAGTCTTAACAGTTACAAGAATTTCATGAACAGGCTGCTCATTTTCTAGAATTGAAGCTTCTGGATGATGGGGCACATGGGACCACCACCACATGGGTCAACTATGGGTCCCTAATGTGGGGTCTTGATTATGGATTGAATCAGTCCTAGAATCCTATAATGGCCCTCGTCGGAACAGCCACCTGCTGCACAATTCACGCCTCCAGCCAAACAGTAGGCTGGTTGGCCCACCTTGCGGGGCCCCCTCTACATGAGTCCAGACCACAGTGGTCGACCATGGGTCTGCCCCCTGCCCTATGGTCCAGATCATCATTCAGTGGGCCATGGAGGTCCCACCATCCCAATAGGTTAATTCCCATGGACGCCCAGGTTTCTGTTATTTGTTCACAGATCTGATTCCAGTCACTTCTGAGGGCAGTTTCTTGTAAAAACTAAAAAGAATTCCCTAATCACCTCTACAACCCATCCTACAATATTCACATGAGCCCGCCATCCAAGAGGACATGATCTGATTCTCATCAATGGGTTTCATGAATTGACAATCTCTGTAACCATTACATAAACCGGCCACACAACTTAAATTCATTAGGCATCCAATTAATTGCTAAGAATGAAGACGAAGATCCACTCACCTTCGATAGACGATCGCTGCGTTCGCGATGTGAGGGCACGAGTAGGGCATCCGCTAGTCGTCCCTCTGCTGGTTGCCTTCTTCGTCACAAGATCCTGAATTTCCAGCAAACAAAACTCTCTTCCTCTCACATTTTCTCTCAAGAAGGAGAAGAAAAATTGAATACCAATACTAGGGGTCGATGGTCTTTATATACACACTGGATAAGGTAAGAGTCCTTCCTAAACAGAATATAGAGTCCTTCCCAAATACATCCTACACAAGCCATTCGTAGTTTGAGTTGACGTACAACTCTTTCCTCATCCTAATACTAACTCACGAGTGTCCCTCTCCAATCCCATAATAATTACAACAAGCAAGGGTCTAAGTGTCTCACCTGGGCCCTATTAATTACTCCCAATCCTAGAGCCCTCAAAGATCCAGGATATTACACTTGCGGTAGTTGCAAAATTTTCATCTGCACTGAGAAGAATAGTGGCCATATTCCTTGCAACTAAAACATTGAATTTTGGTCAAATCCCACCTGGGAGGGTTTCCCTTTGCTGAAGGGTTCCCTTTGTGTCACGACCCAAATTCTAGGGCCCTGTCAGATCTCTGGATCGTGATAACTTGGTAATATTTACCATATATTCATCAAACAATTCACATAAGCATTTGGCATTTAAATCAAATAATAATTTCATTTAATCAAATAGTTGTAACTACTCAAACTTTACTATGTTCTGTCTGCATCAATAATGTACTAAAACATCAAATAATATTCCTAAGCAAGGCTAATCCCTTTATCTACTAAATTGTCTTTTCTCGTGCTCTCTTGTCAGCCACGCATATTGAAATTTACGTGCTGATCATCGTTCCGCTCTGTCCCGCCCGCAGCATGATTACCTGAAGGGGGTAACACAACATCAGTACAACTGGTGAATGAATATTCCTAATTACGCAAGTCACATAAAATATAACATCACATAATTCATCAGGTCTGAATCAATAATCAAATTCTTTCACATACAAATCCATGCCCATGTACATTACCACGCCTCAAAGGCCTTATCGTATACATGTATACCGGTCACCATGATCCTGTCTCGTCAGACACGTCCACTAAGGACCAGCCATTATAATGGCCCATCACGTCCATTAAGGACCCGCCGCTATAACGGCCACCATGGCCCGAAGCCATCTATCATCCAGACACCAGTCCAACATCCCAAATCTGGGACCCAGTGCACAATATCTTATAAACACACATTAACCATAACTCAATAGTAATAATGCACACAATCAGTAGTGTGGATCTAACCCATACACAATTCATTAATTGTTACCCACTTCTAGTCAATTGGTATTGAGTGGTGTAGGGGTGGCCCACATTATATATTATGAACTCAACCTTACACTATATTAATTAATCACATATCCATATAGTTAAACACAATTAATTGATCATTAAAAAACTTAAGTAGTCTGGATGCAAGGGTTATATGGTCATTACCCACCAAGTCTAGGGCTAACCCCAATTACATATTCCATCCGGCCATATTTATTCATACAGAGACTAGTACAGTAACTAGTTCACGCCTGAAATCATCTTGACCTTAAGCATAGTGGGTCCCACTGATCAAATGCATGATCAGACACCTAGGCCATGGTCGCCCAGGACTAATGCATCATTCCAACTGTTCTGATTCATCATAGAATCATTCACCGGGGTCCACAACATCACAACATAATATACAGCAGTTCACGCCTGCAACTATATGGAATTCACTGTACAGTGGGTCCCATTGGTTCAAACCCTAGATCTTCAACTACACCATGGTCGACTAGGGATCCTTGAACAGATGTGTGATCTTGATCATTGATCTGATCAATAGGTGGGTCCCACAACTACAAACGACATGTACAGTGATTTCTGGGATTTTCACGCCTGGAATTCCTGAATACATTGATCAGTGGTCCCTACTGATTCAAATATCAATTGTCCACCTACATCATGGTCGACCAATGATCTTCTAATAGATGTGTGGTCTTGATCCTTGATCAGATCATATAGTGGGTCCCACTACCATCAACGACCATAATGACTCTTTCTCTGATTCATGCATCAGACTACTACAGAGAAGCTTCAAGGCCATATGAAATTCATTCAACATAAATTCACTATACTCAAGGTCGTCCATCTCCTCTGAACAATCTTCTTGGACCAGATTCATCATACAGTGGGCCATGGGTCCCACAGCCCCTGTTAGGTGCAGAATATGCACAGAAAACAATCATCCGATCTTTTCTTTCACATGAATCATCAAACAAATTAAGTAATCAACAATCTTCTATCACAATCCAGAACCTGGTTGTATTAATCATAATTAAACTATTTACATAATAGCAATTTCCACAACATCTGATGGTTCTCAAACATCTATCTCATCAACTAGAGCATGGATTGGGTAATTAAGGAAGATTCACTCACCTCTGATACACGATCGTCGTCTTTGACATCAGCCGCTTTCTCCTCCTTCTCCTAATTTGCAATCCACAAGGCTCTCAGACTCTTCTCCAATGAATAGAATGTATCACAAAGGGGTCGTTGGTTCTCATATATATAAAAGAAAGAGGGAATTCTTATTCCTCTCAAACTTCATTCTTAGAGTTGTTATGCAACTCTATTCCATTACAACTCTCTCACGTGGGATGTCTTACCAAGTTACAAAGAAACATGGACTCTATTTCCATTATAACTTGGGCTCTACTATCATTATAACTTGGGCCAAGCTATACTAAAATACTACCTGGGCCAGACCAATCCTAGGCCCAAGTACTCAGGATATTACACTTTGACTGCACAAGCAACCTCCATCGGACCACCTGAAGTCTGATGAGTGAGATTTGTTTGAGTCACTTGTCGTTGTTCTTCTCGTAGGACCTCATTCAGACAGGTTTCCAAAGGAGATGGTTGCCGGCTCATCAGACTAGATCAGACATTCTCAAATTCAGGTCTTAGTTTCATCAGAAATTGGTCTCTCTTACCAACACTATGAATCTCCTGAATATCTGATAGAGTTTTGCCAGTAACAGATGCATAAGCAATGTTTGTGTATCTCGGTCCACAAGTCAATGAACCCAGAATAATAATCTTGGATGGATAGGTTGCCTTGACAAAACTACACAATTTCATGCTCTAATTGATACCATACCATCGGGCAAAATTTTCTTGATGGTAAATTCCTTTCATATAAGCCCACATTTCTTTTGCAGTCTTGTATGGTTTAAGATGCATGAAAAAAATTGGATCGACTGATCACAAATCCAGCTCATAATTTGAGCTTCTTTGGTTTCCAACCTTATCTTCATCAGTTGGTCTCGTCTTGGAACCACTGATGTGTCCCCACAGTTTTTTTCTTTAAGATAGAGTTCAAATTGATAGGCCCAAGAATTGTAATTTTTTCCATTGAATTTGATGAGATTCATATCAAATTTTTCCATAGCAGATTTTTCCATTGCAGCCAAGTGTAGACAGCAACTAACAAAAACAGTGCAATAGGTTCAGATCAAAGCTAAGGTCCAGATCTGAATTCTGACCCTGAAAATCGATAAAACAGGGCTTGGGCGACCTTGTTTTTGAAGAGAAAATGGGCACGTGGGTCCCACAGGTGGATCAATTCTTTGATCAAAAGGAACAGGTGTGCTTAGTCCATAATATCCTAACCCCCAATTCCAGTTTTGCTATCAACAATTTCAAATCCACTAATTTGTATGGTCCAGACGAAAACTAATGGGAAAACTGGAATAATCAAAGATTCAATCAAATGGCCTACCTCAGATTAGCCAAAAATCAGCGAAAAATCTTCACAAATATCAGAAAAAACAGGCGACCAGACTGGTACCCTCTTCGTGATGATCTGATAATTTTAGGTGTACCGCCATGTATCCCCCAACCTGTCGGTGATGCACCTAGATTATCCTCACTTAACAGCCACTTTGCAATCTCTGATCACAGCTTCTTAGCAGCACAATAAAGGTCCTTAGTAAATGTCGAGAAGTCCAGAACAGAAAATCAGAGAAGAAAGAGATGTCTCTAACAGAATATATGACTTCTGTATATCCAGCTCCCAAGAGTCACGGACAGAAGATAGAACTTCTGTATAATCAAAGAAGCTTCTGATAGAAAAGCTACAAATCAACAGAAGATTGTCACTCCCACATGACGAGCATCAGAGATAACCATGTCTTTTTCATGGAAATTGCTGAACACATGATTTCTGTGAATGATATTTGATTATCTCATTATGAGATTTCATCTTCTTATATACAGTATTCTATTTCTATATACAGTAAGTGCTATCAATTTACAATCCCTTTGATAGGGAAATTACAATTAATGACTCTAATCAAATCTCCTAATAAGGAAATATATGATTATACATGATTGAATGTCTATGTAATCAAATCTCCTAACATGGAAATATATAATTATACATGACTGAATGTTTGACGACCACTCATGAAGAATCGTAATGTAGTAAGTGGATCTGGGCCTACTAGGTGTGATTGAAAATGGGCCAGGGCCCATGCAGTGCTCAAATGGGCCTTCATTCACACTATGATGTCCCTGACTTAATGGGGTCTTATTGTACACCTCGTGATGAGACCACAAAGCCAATGAAGATGACTTTCTCTGTCATAAATCTAATCTTCTTAGAACTTTTCTTACCGAAGAATTCGCATAATCAAGCGAAGGTGTCCCAAATGCTTCTCTTGATCCTTGTTGTAGATAAAGATATTGTCAAAAGTAAACAACAAAATTCCTTGGGTATGACCTTGAGATCTGCATAAGGGACTAGGTGCATTGGTTACCCCAAATTAAATGGCATGACTACCATTCATATAATCTATCACATGTTTGAAAACATTTTTCCACTCATTCCCACTGCGGATTTTGATCAGAGATGGTATCGACTCAAATAAATCTTTGTAAATATCACAGATCTCCCCATCATGTCTAATAAATCATTGAAACACGATATCGAGAATTGGAACTTCGTGCCATTTTGTTGTTGGCCTTGATTCCGACACACATGCAAATTTTCGTCATTTGGTGTTAGCAATGCTGGGACAACACGACGTAATAGGGTTTCAAGGACCAAATCTTTATGATTGATTTACTCTTCTAAATGTGTGGGATAACCTTCATGGGCCTTCAAACGTGCACTTTCCCTTGAATGTAAATGTCTCTCTCTTCTTTTTTATTTTTTTGTAATTAGTATAAACTTCCATGTCATAATGCCAAGGTTTTACTAACAATATATGATCACAGACTCACAGTTCATTGTGATCATGTCACACCATAATAAAATCTTCATAGGTTCAGGCACGAATAGCCACAAAGCACCGTTTGGTCACTAGAATAGTCATATCACTCATAGAGCAAACCAATTAGGTCAGGTGCTTCTCCACTGGCACCTCTCTCTCTCTCTGCGTGTGTGTAGGCAATTTTCTAAATGCCCCACTTTAAAGACACTCTTTTTTCCGCCCCCTTTTTTTGTCGTGGGGCCACCTTGAGTCTCTCTTTCTATATATATTTTTTCTGCCCCCCCCCCCCCCCCCTTTTTTGTTGTGGGGCCAGCTTGAGTCTCTCTCTCTATATATATATATATATATGAGGGGGGCTCCCCTAAGCTGCAGCTTAGGGGAGCATAAGCTGAAGTGTGCAAACCGCACGTGTGACCCATTTACTGCAACACGGGTCAGGCCAAACCCAATCCGGAACCAACCTGGACCTATTTTGGCCAAGGTCACAAACCCAGTCGTTTGGGTTCTTATTCCTCTAGCAAGACAGAAGCCCCTGCTCCGTCGTTTGTCTGCAAGTGCAACCAGCTGCAGAGTTTCTGCAACTCTTCTCCGGCAAAGAACCCGATGGTTGGTTCTCACTGTCAAGAGGGAAGGCAGTTCGACGAGCTCAAGAGGGGAGGCGCAGAGGCGAGCTCGAGAGGGGTGGAGGGGAGGCAGTTAGGCGATCGCAGAGGAGAGAAGGGTTGTTTCGCAGTCCGGCGAGCTCGAGAGGGGAGGCGCAGATGGGAGCTGTTTCGCAAAGAGGGAGCTGTTAGGTCTGGCCGCAGTCAGATCGCAGAGAGGGAGGCGCACCTGCGAGGGAGAGGGGAATGGGTTCTTCTCTGGTCTGGGTGTCTGGGCGATTTAGAAGAGGGGAAATCGAAATCCGGTAGGAGCCGCAGCTTGAGGATCAGATCCCACCGAGTGTTTGTCGGAGATGCTTAGTTTTCCAGCCGGTGGGGTGGCCTCTGACCTTCTTGAGAATCGAATCCCATTGAGTTATCGCACCTCCCGACCTGTGCACAACGTCGGCGACTGGTGGGGGAAGTAGGCTGGGCATGGTGGGGAGCTTGGGTTCTTTAGATGATGCCAAAGACCACATCGGCAGAGGTGGCGATGATGGAAACAATGTATATAGCAGCATAACCCAACATCAGATTTCGGGTATGAATGCGGATTCTGCAGCAGCCGTGCAACTTTTCCTCATGAACCCACGACCAAGATCACCTTCTCCTTCTCCTACTCAACCTTCATCTTCCACACCCCTCCATATGCTGCTTCCCAACCCCTCTTCTTCTCTTCATGCTTTCCACACGCCACGATCAGCCAGAACAGTGCTTGGAAACAACCCCATTCCTCCTCCATCATCTCAATTCACATGGAATGCTGGCGCTGGTGGTGAAAACAGTAACAAGATCGGCATCCCGAAGAGCCAAGGCCTTTCGCTGTCGTTGTCATTCTCTCTATCATCTCTACAGCAATTGGAAGCAGCCAAGGGATGAATTGAGAATGGGAAGGTTAGAAGCTTTTCGGGCGGCACACGTGCAGAACGCACACTTCAGCTTTGACCCCTAAGCTGCAGCTTACGGGAGCCCTCCTAGACCCCTCTATTTTTGTCTCAATACATCTGTCTCACTCTCAGTTCTTCCTGCTTCTATTACTCGCTCTGATATCTGTCTTTTTCACTCTCCCTCTTATGCAAGTCATAAGCAAAGTCTTTTGTCTCCCGTTTATCTCTTACCCTCTTTTTTCTGCAAATTTTCCTTAACATCTCTGTCCCTGTCTCATTGTATGCCTGGGCTTGTGTTTTTTCGTCCCTCCCTCCCTCCATTTGTTTTGCTATGATTAATCAGATTGGGTCTAGGCCTATAAAATCACCAATGCGCTTGGCTATAAAGTTCAAACAGTTCAAAATAGATGTGCTGCCATGACTACACATGTATTTAATCACTTGTCCTAGTGCGATCAATGTGAAGGTTGGCCCATCTTTGATTAATGATGAATCTTTAATTTTTCAAAATTTAGAAATGACATTAATATTTTAATGAATGTATTTTCAATTTTTACGACACATCATTCTTCTAATTCTGCTGACTGGGAATAATTCTTGCAGTTCATTACCAAACAAGTTCATCAATACTCATCTTAGAGAGAACTCTCAGCACAGTCCATTTTCTGTTAGGCATAATTTTCAACATAGAAATGATGGCCACCATAAACTTTTGGAAATGGAATGAAATAGAACATTGAGCAATACTGTGCAGTCACAAAACTAGGTTGGCTGAACTGGTGGGAACTGCATTTAGTGATGAAAAGGACTAAAAAGCAGTCAAATGATGCTGCTGTATGGCTGTCAAAATGAGGGGCTTTAATGCTGGATAAGTTAGGGATAGTTGTAGGGGCCAATGTGTGTTCAAAAGAATGATGGATAGGTGTTGATTATTGGGGGGATATGGGGCCGGTTGGAATTAGCAGGACCCTGAAAAAAAATTACTGATTTGGAAATTCAGTGGGTTAAACTCAGTGGGATTTTTGGGGTAAAGGATAGAAGATGCTGAGGTAAAATTGGGGCTATATGGGACTCTCAAAATAGCTGTGTGGTATAGAGGCCCAGTTTGGGCCTGAAAATCAGATCTGGGTATTGAAACAGTAGCTATATTGAATCTTGATTCAGATGTTCCAGCAGAACTAGGGTGGTTCCAGTTTGGAGAAACATCTCTAGGTCCTGTATAGATGGATTTAGGTCAAGTGTAGGACTGTTTGAGCAATTTATAGGCTGTTGGAATGGGCTTGGATCGTAGGCAGAAGTGCGAATTCCGAGTGCAGAATAGTTTTTTTAATAATAATAACAGCAATAATGAAAAATCTTCCAAGACAATGATATGCAACATGGAAGCCGGCAGTAAAAGAATTTGAATGTGAACCCATAGTAAAAGATCCCATCATTAAATTACCTATAAAGTGTCATTACATATTTTTGTTCTTTTCACAGGAGCTTCGAGCAATGAACATCGTTGTCCGACTGCAACTAGAGGAGCTTTGATGGAGAACTCACCTTCATTATCATGTATTCTCAATAAGTGTGAAGGTTTTCTTTTCTGTGCTAAAGAATATTGAATTTGTGAGTGATATTGTGCAAATCTTAGGTAAAATTAGAAATATGCAGTATTTTTTTTTTTTCCTTTTCTTCTTTTCTTTTTGCATTAACTGCTCATTCCAATACTTGAACACAACAGCCTATCTCCTTATGTAATGTTTTCTTTTCCTTTTTCTCAGAAATGGAGAAATCAAATCTTCTACATAATTCAATCACTCCAATCAAGGTAACGGATTGGGAACAATGAAACCAAATATTAAAAATAAAATTACAAGGATAGGACAATTGAGCAAATCTCATGTCTCCCATTGCCATACAAGAATAGGTGACAAATAAAGATAAAACTTAGTACATATGAAACCTAGCATGGTGCTTTGAACCTTTGTTTCATGCCATGGTTTCGATATGGAGCACCGCACAAAAAATTTTAAAAAAAAAAAAAAAGGATAAAACTTAAGGTAAAGTGGCGCTGATAGCTGCTACTGACCTGCCTGAAGATTTAATTTCTAGTTTGAACATTAGTTTTCAGTGAAAAACAGTGAAAAACTTAAAAATTTGTTAGGATCCTCTTGAGTCACTTAAAAATTCCTAAACTGAAGGAGTGGAACCCACAATAAGGCCTTCCTAATGAAATTCCGAGCTAGTCAAAATGATGCCCTCATGAGATTTTCCTAAATTTTACATCAATGGGAGTTGGACCTTCTATAAGATTTGCAAGATTTATCATATATGATTTTTATTTTTATTTTGGTATCCCAGCTTAGGGGGGCTAGGGCCCCTAGCCCTTTGGAGAGGGGGTCCTCGAGTAAGGGGAGTAAACCTTGGGTGAGGTGGTGGGCCTTTTTTTGAGGTATCAGAGCCTCGGGTGAGGAAAGGTGCCTGCCTGAGTTCTAATCCAGGACAAGCAAGTAAGAACCAGCCCCTCTTATCGAGGCTATTCTTGATTATATATGATTAATAATGTGTTATATGCATCATTTAAAATATTTTGTGTTCATCACATGATCAATTCTGGTGGGGTCAACTCTTATGTTTTGAGTGACTTAGATTTTTAAGAGGTGGGCTTTACTGTTCCTTCAACAACTCGAGAATTCTCTAAACGGGACTCAAGGATCCACAGTATTTCCTCAAAGCGCGTCAAGATTCTGTAATAATTTTTTAAATAGTTTTCAGTCTTATTAAACTATTTGTATAGAGGTTTTGACTTAATGTGTAAAATCAGTGCTTACCATTTGCAACACTTTCAATAAAAAGATGAGAATAAGGAAGAAGTTACGGGAGGTTTTTTTACCGCGCCATCTGTACTCCCAAGGGCACATTTGTGCAGGCCAATGTCTTGTCTTTTGTTAGGAAGGCTCTCCTCTTTCCCTGTAACAACACCCACACCCAGCCTATTAGGTCAAATATGAATTTTATTATTTTTTCCTTTTTCCTTATTAATAAATTCATGATCCTTATTCCTAACTCCTATTGGATAGAAGAAAAAATAGAGTAAAGTTAAATGGGCCATAATAGTTTAAATTTTCAACTCTATTTTGTTTGGATGAGTCTGGCCCAATAGATGAAGTATTGTTTTCAACCACATGAACTTCATTTCACTTCAACCCTAAATACTTCAATTTCCTTTAGTAAAATGGATTATACTCCAAACCCAAATATCACATCAAGCATCTAAACTAAGTGAAGCGAAGTATTCTACTTTAACTAAAATTTACTTCCCCTCCACTTCATTTTACTTCACTAAGGTGAGCAAATAGGAGGGTATGTTTGTGAACGCATGTAGAAAATTGATTCCGTCAACATTTTCCTCTTCTGGGTGAAAAATTAAATCTCAACTCCTTCCTTTGAAATTACTTGTCTATAGAAAAGTTTTAGTTCATTTTTTCACAATTCTCGTGAAAAAAGTTGTTGCATCAAACATGAGAAACTTTCACAGCGTAAAATGATACGTACTTTTTTTTTTAACCAGAGCTATGGTATTGATATAATCTACACTCTTCAAAGGGGAAGATAAGGAGATACAGTCTCAGATGGGAGATTGCACCAATGAAGTGTTTTTACAGAAAGTCAATGATGTTGATTTTATTGAAAACATTTACTTAAATACAACTATGGACACCTCAATATCTCATGCCATTGAATTACCACATTCAACCCATACTCCATGATCCCAGGAAATGCTAACTACCTACAAAACATTCTAACAAAGTTAACACACTGATGTCTAATGTTCGCCTTACTTCTTCAGTCAGACACCGACCCAGGTTTGATGTGTTTAGCATTGTTTAAGCCGTTATTATTCTCTCAGCGGGATTAGAGGGTGTTTAGCTTGGATGGTTAGCTCGGTTAGATTTTTTTTCATAGCTTTGGGGAATTTTGAGAGCTGTTGAGCTTAGTTTGACACGACCCGAGGTGGTCCGTGTGTTCGTGTGTGGAGATTTATCCTTTATTTCGAAAAAATTTCTGATTTTTATTCCTTTTGATTTGTCATAGCATACTCCACAACTTTTATTTTGCTTCGTTTGTGTTTGAATCTCAGAAATTCTGTTTTCGACAAAAAAGGGCAAAATAGACTTTTCACATCAAAATCTGTGCATAAATTTTGATATTTGCAAACCATGAGGAAAATATACTTTTTGGAAACTAGATATTTCGACGATCGATTTTCCCTTCTTTGTCCATCTCATCTGGGTCCCGCAGATGAGGTTTTTAGCCATTTGGACATTAGGGGCCTGTGGGGCCCACAACCCATTTGAACCAACTTAACCCACGTATGGCCCTTCCCTTCATTTTTCCTGCTTCAGTTCAGAATAGAGAAGAGTTCTTCTCCTTCTCTTTCCCCGGCCACTTTCCCTCTCTGCATGTCCCCCTCCCTTGGTGCAAATTGGAAATCTGACTTCACAACCTTCTCCCTCAAACCTTAAGCTTTCCAAGGATAGCATATTTGAAGGATTTCAGTTGGAACCACCTTCTTCTTCAAGCTTGTCTTCTTATTTAGAGCTTCTAAAGGTAAGCAATGACTTCCCTCTTTTAATCTTAGTTTTGTTGAATCCTTTAGAGCCTCTATTTCATGCATGCAAGTTCTTCTATGGAGAAGCCCTTCCCTCTTTCAAATGTTGGGTTTTTTAGGTGTTTTCATGGGGTTTTTTTGTAGATTGGAGGTTCTTGCTGTGGAGAGGAATCCTTGGAGCATTTTTAGAACACATTTGATCTCGAGGCAAATGAATAATCGGATAATGAGATGCATGCAATGTATAAATTTAGTTTCTTCCTAAAATTCTTAGTTAGTAACTATAATGCTTTCAAATTAGTCTTTGATTTTGAATGGTGTGATTTTAGAAGTGTTTAAAGTGTATGGCATGTGCTTATGTTTTTATAATTTGCCTCTTTCAACATCATGAATTGTTATTGCAATATTGTTGGTCTTTAGAAATTTGGAAATGCACTTCGGAATTCTGTGTTTCTTTGTAAATGGTAATCTATTTCTGTATCAAATGTTGGAATGGAATGGGTGGTGATTTTAGAGGTTGAATGGAGCTTGGTCTGAAGCTATGGGAAGCTCAATTTGTGTAAGAAGAATTGGGGAAGGTAAATGTAAAAGAAGGGGAACCAGAAATAAGCAAGAGCAGAAAATTCTGCAATGGATGAGCTCAGGCAGCTGCTGCCTAGCTCGCTCGAGCAGGCCTATGGCCGATCGAGCGTGCCAGGCCGCTGTCTGGCGAGGAGTAGGCCAGAAGCTTCGCTCGCTCAAGCGAGCTTAGGTCCGCTCGAGTGCACTAGCTTTTGGGAGCAGTCCGCTCAAGCGGATGGTCGTTCGCTCGAGCGGACCTGGGCTTTGCCCCAGGGCTGTTTCCTGCACCCTGTTTGTTCTTGTTTGGACGTGTAGACCCCCTAAGGGCTCATGGATGCTTGGGAATGGGAATTTTAAACCCAAAACACCTTGTAATATGGAAATAAAAAGGGAAATAGGAGGAACGCTCGATAGTTGAATTACCGGGGAATTATTACAAGCCTCGATAAACACTTTGTGATCTCAAATGTCAGGGGACCTTCAGAGGCACCAAGCTCATCATCCATAAACCGACATTGGGATACTAAGTGTATAACGAGACGGCCCTAGGTAAGCTAATCAACCACTACAAACCACCACAACCCAAGTTTGAAGATATTGTACGTTTTTCTTATAAAACGATTTGAAATAGCTTTGTGCGGTTTACCGCGTTGGAAAATCTCATTTGTACTTTGTTCAAAGTAGTCATTTTATCAATTTGAAATGTGCTTTAGTAATTCAATTTATGTTTTATTCGGATTTTGGTCGCAAAAAATTCCTAAATTAGTTGTTCCACGTAAATATCGTAGGATGTGTTTAATACTAGTCCAGTGCCTTTGAGTTGGTGCGAAGCTATATCTAGCAAGTAGATTTACAGAAAATGAAATATCTGGTCTAGTGCATTGTGCTGAGTACATCAAGGCTCCAACAACACTTAAGTATGGCACTTCGGGATCCAATACTTCTTCATTTTCCTCGATGGGACGGTATGGATATTTTTTTTATATCTAAAGACCGAACGACCATGAGGGTGCTTAATGGATGTGCATTGTCCATACCAAATCATTTTAAAACCTTCTCGGTATAATTAGATTCATGGACCAACATCCCACTAGAATTTCTCTCGATTTGTAGGCCAAGACAAAATTTTGTTTTTCCAAGGTCTTTCATTTCAAACTCTTTCTTCTTTAAATAATCAGCAGTTTCTTCGAAGTCTTCTGGAGTCCCTATCAAATTTATATCATCTACATAAATTGTTATTACTGCAAATCCCTTCAAAATTTTCTTTATGAATAGACACGGGCAAATGAGATTGTTTTCATACCCTTTCTTAGACAAGTATTCACTAAGACGATTGTACCACATTCTTCCAGATTGCTTTAGGCTGTACAATGATCGTCTTAATTGGATTGAGTACGTACTCCTTGACTTTGCTTCAGGCAAAGGAAATCCTTCCGGAATTTTCATATAAATTTTTGTGTCTAGTTCCCCCATACAAGTAAGCAGTTACAACATTCATAAGTCTCATTTCTAGATTTTGAGAAACTGCTAAACCTATCAGATATCTGAATGTTGTTTTATCCATAATAGGATAGAATGCTTCCTCATATTCAATCCCAGGTTTCTGCAGGAAACCTTGTGCCAATAATCGTGCCTTATATCTTGTAATTTTATTCATTCATTCTTTTTTCTTACAAACACCCACTTTAGCCTACATGGCTAACATCTTTTCGAGTTTGTACTATAGGTCCGAACACACCACGTTTATCGAGAGACTCTAACTTTGCTTTGATGGCACTTTTTCATTTTGGCCAATCTTTTCTTTCTTGACATTTACTTACAGTACGTGATTCTGTATCACAATCATCATCATCATCATCATTTTCCTTTTGATATTTGTGTTACTGCTGCATATATAAATGCATCATCGATGACAATTTTCTTTCTATCCCATCCCTCTTTTGAATAATTGTAAAGTATAGAGATCTCTTCATTATCCGGTACTTGTGTCTCTTTAGGGGTTCCAAAGTCTCATCAATGACTTTTATTATTCTAAAGAGAATGGATTTTACCATAACATTTTCAGGAGCATTATGTGCCTCTTCAGGAGGAACCTCTTAAGGAGCGTTATGTGCCTCTTTGGGAGGACATGATGATGATTGATCATTTCAGTTTTTTCGTGGAGCTGAGTCCTTTAAACCTATTGGTCTGACACGCTTCTGCCATACTACAGATTCTTTCTGCTTCGGTATTTTGACCTTCCTACGGGGACATTAACATTGGTAGGTGCATTCATAGCTGACATATGTGACTTTGTCACCTTTGATGCATCGTTAAATGCATCAGGTAATCTGTTTGTAATTTCTTGTAAGTGCACAATTCTCTGTACTTCATTTTCACACTGTGAAGTACGTGGATCTAGATGAGACAGTGAGAATATTCCATGTCAATTCTCGTTGTTCTTCAGGAATGAGTTATTCTACAGGAACAATAAGTTTTTCAGGAACTATTTTATCTCCCCTAATGGTGGGAATATTGTCTCATCGAACTGACAATTGAGAAAATGAACAGTGAAGACATCTCTCTTCATTGGTTCTAAATATCGAATAATCGATGGAGAGTCATAACCTACATAGATTCTCAATCCACATTGTGGTCTCATCTTAGTACGCTTAAGGGGTGGTATTGTGAATTGAGCTGCACAACCAAACTTGCGCAAGTGTGAAATATTGGGTTGATGTCCTGATATAAATTATGTAGGAGAATTTTGATGATAGGGCGTAGGTCGAAGTCTAATTAACATTGATGCATACAACACAGCATGTCCCCAAGCACTAACTAGTAATTTGGACTGCATCAGCAGAGTCCTAGAAATGAGTTGGATGCACTTAATCATGGATTCAACTAAGCCATTCTGGGTGTGGATAGGGGGGACAGAATATTCGACTACAATTCCTAGAGATGAAAAATAGTCATAAAAAGTCCTTTGACGTAAATTCGCCTGCACTATCAAGTCCTATAAACTTAATAGGATAATAAGGGAAGTGAGTCCTGAGTTTAATGATTTGAGTTAATAAGCAGGCAAAGGCTATATTCCTGGTTGAAAGTAGGCAAACATCTGAGCAACGGGTGGAGGCATCAATCAAAATCATAAAATACCTAAAAGGTCCACTAGGAGGATTTATGGGTCCACAAATGTCACATTGTATTTTTTGCAGAAAGGATGGGGATTCGCATGCAATCTTAGCGAAAGAACATTAGGTGGTCAACTTTCCTTGTAGACAGGGGATTCATAAGTACCCACTAGGTGAGCTCGTTTGGCACTTTACTAGATTAGTAAAAATCAAGTAAAGCTTCCATTTTTCAGACAAAGGGTTACTTCAATGGCAATTTAAATCAAAATTCCCTCCATCTTTTAAAAGAAAAAGTAAAAAATCAATCTCCTTTCTCCACTAAATGACAAAAAAGCTCCACTTTTCTATACAAAAAGTTAAAAAGATTCCATGCCAAATAACTTTAAAAAATACAATCATAACCCCACTATATTTTATTCTCTCTTGATTTGATGCTTTACTACACTTTATTTTACATGTAAAATTACCAAACAGGAGTTATCAACAATCTTCCTCAACATAATAGTCCCAAGGTGACCTAACCTATCATGTCAAAGCATTAAAGTCTTAGGATCACTAAGATTCGGGGTTGACTTTGTCATTTTGCTTATAACCGACTGCGATTTGACATTGGAGATTGTTGTGTAATATAACCCTGAGGAGAGTGCACTTAGTTATTCTAGTATTCGCATCTGGCTTCCAATACTAGTAACGATGCATAAGCAGTCCTTGTTACCTTCACTTACAGTCTCAATGTAGTACCTATTCATTCTGATATCCTTGAAACTAAACAAGTTTTTTTTTGGAACTGTTTGAGAACAGTGCATCTTTAATGAATAGATGGGTACCATTAGGTAACATCATATGGGCTCTTCCGGAGCCTTCAATTATTTTCACAGGTCCAGCTATGGTGGATACCTTTAGTGGATTGAACACCAGTTCTGAGAAAAACTTCTGATTTTTCATAATGGTGTGTGTTATGGTACTATCTACCAGACAAAAATTGTCCTCAGTTCCACGATATATACCTTAAATAAAATAATAAAGTAATATAACTATGCAATCACATGATAAATATCAAACCATTCACCATAAAATAGAACATCAATGAAATCAAAACCCAACATAAACCATAAGTCTAAAAACATGCATCTCAAAGGAACTAAAAAAAAACAGTCTGTGAAGTTCAAAATTGGTCTTCTAGATCATGCCAAGGGGTGCTCCCAATTGAGAATTAAATGCCTCATTACTTAGAGGTTGGCTATCTTCATCTTTAAAGAAGTCTTGAGTCTCCAATTTGTAATGTCAATTGGAGGCCCATTTCGTGCCATTGTATTCCAATTTCAGTCTTCCAGATCATTTGTCTTCGCTGAATGAACAGAGGCCTTGTATACTTTGTATTGGTCCACCACTTCCTTTGGTACACGACAAGTGCGTGACCAATGCCCACTTCTTCCACAGCTGTGGCACGTGTTATTAGGACGGTAGGTAGGATTAGCCGATGGATTATGATTCTGATTGTTCTTTTGCTAAGGAGTATACTGAATCTGGTGATTTTTAAATTTTATGGGGGACCTCTAAAACCACCTCGCCTGGAGGAGTTATTTCTTCCACCTCTACTGGAGGATTTATATCTTTCACTCTCCCTCCTCTGCCTCTATTTGAACTGAGATTGGCATTTGCTTCAGGAATTGCCGAAGATCCATTTGGTTTGGATTATGGTTTTTCATTAACACTATTCAGTTTTGTTCAGCGACTAGGAGATAAGAGATGAGGTCTAAATATTTGGAAAAACATCGCTCTTGATACTGTTGCTGCAGGAGCATATTCAAGGCTTGAAAAGTATATAATGTTTTCTCCAACATATGCTCTTCCGTGACCTTCTCACCACACCATCTTAATCGGGAAAAAATACTGAAGAGGACAGAGTTATATTCAGATATTGTTTAGTAATCATGTAACCTCAAGTTTAGCCATTCATTTTGAGCAGTTGGTAATATAACCATCTTCTGGTGATCATACCCATCCTTCATGGATTTTCAGAGACCTGCTGGGTATTCCTCAGTTAGATATTCATTTTAGAGGTCGTCATGTATAAAAAGATGAGGGCTGACACCTTGTTCTATGGGGGCATCTTATTACCCTTTTTTATGGCCTCTCCAAGCTTCTTGGATTGCAAATGGAGTTTTGCATTCAATTGCCAGGATAAGTAATTCTTTCCATTAATATTAGGTGCTTTAAAATTTAGTTTTGCCAGATTTGAGATCATGCAAGAAGTGTAATAAAAGATGTATGAAGTTAACGATATGCAAATAATCAACAATGTAAAAAAAAAAAAACGAAACCTTAACATAAAAAACAAATTAAGGAAGGAATTAATCATGACAAATAAGTTGGTCAATGAAAATTTGAAACATCAGGTTCTCAACTTTAAGAAGAGCTGTTGGTTCTGTCAAGACTTCATGCTTGGTTTAGAAGTTCAGGTTCATAACACATGAATTAGAACTGCAGGTTCTGTCGAAGGTTTCGATTTGAAGCAGAACTTCTGATTCTGTCAAAATTTCAGGTTTGAAGTAGAACTTCTGGTTCTAATAATGTTTCAAGCATAAATAAGAACTTCTGGTTCTCTCAAATCTTCATGCTTAATTTTATGGCCTTATTATATGATATATAATTTATTTGGATCTGAATAAAAAACTTCAGGTTTGATTTATAGATATGAATCTACAGGTTTATATGAGAATTCAAACTTCCAGGACTGCTAGTCCATAGATCAGTGAACTTCGGGTTCAAAAACTATAAGAGGAATTTGACAGAAAAGAAAAACTATATGAATGACTTTCATTGTGATTTTCCATTTTGAGTTATGGAGTAGATAAAAATAAAATAAAAATTTTTTGGCCACATCTTTGATTACAAAGTTGAGTCTCGAACAGAAACCAAAGATTGAGAAAAAAACACAAACTAGTTATATACCAAGAAACTCTCTTAGTGACCAACCAAAAGCACTTGGACTGAATAATTCAAAGATCACTCAATATAAGTCCCAAACAATTGTGAAAGAGATCTAAGAAGGCTTGGGAAATGTTTAACTGATGGTTGGTTCGTGCCTGGTAAGTCCTCTTAAAATTTCATTAGTTGGGGCATTAGAATTGAGTTGAATATATATAGATTATGCTGAAACAGTGACGCAACCAAGATCCGCGATCGAACAATCGATCAATCTTCCAAAGAATTGATCGAATCCAAAGATGGACTTAAGCCACTAGGGCAACCTCACAAGAGGAGAAAACACCATAACTGAAGAGAAAACTCTCATAACTCAAAAGATTAATTGATAATAAGCATTTCTATTACAATGAGGCCTAACATCCTTTTATAAAAGGGTTGGCTTGATCCCTAAGTAACTATATTTCCTAATATATGAATTATATCTAAAATAAAAAAGGAAACTAACTGATATTAATCATAAACACACCAAACTACTAAATAATATTTCCTAACTAAATGGATGTCCCGTTGGGCCTATGGACTGGACCCAATGGGTTGGCCGACCTATTGTCTGGCCTTCATCAATTCTCCACTGCTTGGAAAAAACTCGACTCCGGCGAGTTGATAGCCTGATAAAAGGGAGAGAGTTCGACCACAACTCCTGAAAAATGTTCTCCTGGGTCAAAAAACAAGCGTACAAACTTCCGTCTTTTTTTTGGATCTGCATTCGCATGACATAGCTTGGAAGCTTGATGCGGTCTTTTACGCCATTAAGAGGTAGATGGGAGGTTTTGCTTATGCTGATGTCTATATTGAGTTCGGATGTGTGATCTGACCATTAGAAGCTTCAGTTGTTGCCTTTGTACCAACAGAGCATGAACATTGACTAACCATCGGTAATCGTGAAAAATGAAGTCAATGTGAGGAACGTCAATAACTTGATTTTCTAGTAAAACAACTGGAACAATGGACTTGATGTCTGATGTAACGCCCCAAAATTCGGGCGCCTCGAATCTCGGGGCGCTACGAGAAAGTACCTAAGAGATGCGGAAAATTCAATAATATAATCAAGTGTGAATCCCATATGAGCAGGTAAATGGACAAGCCCTAAAATTTTATTTCATTTTAAGGGATTACAAGGTACTTTCCGTAATTAAACTAACTATTCAATCCTAGGCCGACACGGCCAGCTACAAAAAAAGGAAAGAATAGAGATCTAGGTGATAGACGCCTCACGATGCACCAACTGCATCATTCTCTGAACCATGCGGCAACAGATCAGCCGCCAAACAAACCATTAATCAAAGAAAGCGGAAGAAAAGATACCTGAAAACACCAAGGATTGGATCAGGCTCGATGAGCCAGGTAAATAGGTATGTTTAGATGGCAATACATTATAATAATTGATAGGGAAGAAGACCTACCTGATCCCAGCTGACCTACATGATTAGTATCTCGATAATAACATAGAATATTAAAGTGCAACCGAAAACGGTGTAGAGTGTAGTGCATGAACGATAATCGAGATATTTATATAACAGATGCTTGATACAGCATATCAAGTAGATAAGGGAATCCATCATCATTAAGACATCATATAAATCATATAAGTACGTCAGAGTCATCAATAGCAGAAGTAACCAGAGGAAGTAACCTTACCTTATTCATAACCATCGCATCCGGATCCAACCGTATCAATGGCGGCAATTAAAGACAATAAACGGCATCCATATTATATAATATTCATACATCCAATATACATACATAAAAGCACACAAAGGTACATCCACAGTTGAAGTACAAAGGACGTGGGGGGGGGGGGGGGGGAGGGGAGGGGGGTCAGGGCCAGCCCATCGTCGTCGTCCCAACAACTGTCGATGGACACCAACCATGAGGGTCATAGCCACCCACAGCTGCTGTCACATCGAATAGGAGCGTACAAGAATCCATCAATGTCCATAGCCACAACCAAGTCACAGCCATTGGTCTTACGTGCTATCTCAACCAACATATCCATAGCCACGGTCAAGTCCCAGTTATTGGACTTACGTGCTAGATCAATATCACCGTCCATCCACACACCCAGTCTGAGCGCCGGTGGTCTCAGTACCCCACCCACACCTGGTACCTCCTGTGTTAATCATATCACAATATCAATGTCCATGCCGGCATCATAACCCTCCGGCAGACCAATCATACATCCATAAATCTACAGATCATTAGGTGGGGGTACTCCCGAACTAGATAACCTTATTATTCTTAGTATGAGATACTAATAGTCAAGGGTATAAGGCACGAAGTTCGGGTATAGCTAATCCATCCTTGTGATTCCCAACGGTTAATAATGCATACCCTTGTAAACCCCGCTTCTCTATACACTTAATCAGTATTATCTCATTATACAATCCGTCTATCAGTATCTACCGTTAATTCCCAATATTACAGGTTAGGACTTCAAGTGCCATGTCCCGACATTTCATCCAATACGAACCGTAGTCATGGATCGGAGCCTAAGTGCAATGCCCTGATTTATAATACTTCTCAAGGCCTACGTCCAAGGTTCGGACCTACCAACCAGCGTTAGTGTCCGTTTCATCAACATAAGTACCACATGTCACAAATCCATCGATGATCGCTGTCCCTCTATTCAGGTTCAGGGTCACACTTCACCTAAGACAGTGATCACAGAGTTCTAGATGCTTATTAAGTATCATTGGTGCTCCTGTAGGTATTTAGCATCATAAGACATCCATAATCCTTGGATCAAGTTCCGTTTTACAACCCAATACCCTACTTAGGTGGCTACACGGGTCAAGGTTAAGCCTAGCCCTTGACTCATGTCTAACATATCCCAAACAGTCCAAATGGAAGGTCAACGGAGCCCACACATGATCAAATCATAAAAAGGGTCCAAATATGAAAAATCATTGTTTACAGTGTACCAGGTCGACATCATGGGTCCACGAGTCGACCTGGTACTCTGTGGAAAGGAACAGATAACTGGGAAGCAGAAATCACAGTTTACAGTGTCCCCGGTCGACCTGGAGGGTCCCCCGATCGACCGAGTACACTGCAGGCATTTTAACAAACATCTGGCAGGTGGGGTGTTCCCAAGTGTGGCCGGTCGACCGGGTACACTAGGTCAGGTACCCTGTGACCATTTTCTGCTCCCAATTGAGGGGAAATTCCCTGCGTGCTCGTCAACCGCCTGGGTGACCAGGTCGACTGGGTACACACGAAAATCATATTTTTAAGATTCTGCCCTCTTCCATTTCTCATCAAAATCCTATCAAATAGATCCCAGATCTTCACCAATCACCCCCATACATCAAACACACCTCTTACATCATGATCACATCACCAATGGGCCATTGATCTTTCAAATGGGGGATTCCCATCCATCAATGGCTAAATACACATAAAAAGACCTTAGATTAACAATTTTATACATCATATCATCCAATCAACCAGCCAAATACAGAAATCATGTCAAACATTCATAAAAAAAGTAATTACCAATCTAAGCATGTTAATCAATTTAATTAAATAATCTAAGTATGTCTACTTGCCTAATTAGGAAGAAAGCTCCTCAAGTAGCTTGAGCTCCACTCCAATACCCTAAGATCACCCAAATAGCTGAATCTACAATCTCTACACCCATTCCCAAAGAGAGAAATGCATAAGGAAGAAAAATCTAAGAGAGATGACTATTTTACAAGGAAATTGAAAAGGGGGAAGAAGACTACCTTAGCTTAGAGAGAGAGATCTATGAGGGAATTGTAGTAAAATGAGAGGAAGAGAGTGTAGGAAATGTTTGAGATGGTTATAGTAGGTTTCTTTTATAGGAATGGGTGGGATGGAGAATGTTCAAGGTTCCCTCTCTTGCTAGTGTAAGTTTAGGATAAGGATGAGGGTATTTAGGGAATGTTAAAATAGAATGACTAAAGGGTCCTTGGTGGCTAATAGAAATAAATGATAAGGACTAGGGTAGTATAGGTCTTCACATATAATGACTAAAGTATCCTTAAATGAGTGGTTGTGAATAAAGGAGCTTAAGGGCAATAAAGGTAGGCTATTTATAATGACAAAAGTGCTCATATTTACTTGGTAGAAAATAAAAGAGGCCAAGGTCATTTAAGGTATTTGAATTTCCAAAAATGAGGGAAAATGTGTGGTAGGAAAGACTAGAGTGCCCTCATATAATTAATAGATTAATGGGTTAGGTTATGGGTAGTTGAGTCATTATAAGGTTAAATGCACAACTCTCTAAGGGAAGCACATCTATAATTAGGATAACCTATGGTTGACTTGGTCAAATTGGGTCCCACTATGTATTTCTAAGAACGGGTCCTCACATCTGATGTCTGTGACTTTTCTGTGGAAGGTGATGATGCAGATGAAGATGAGGTTGTTGAATTTATTGGAACGAGCATAACCATTTTTTCCATTCCACAAAATGGTACATGTATTCGCCTCTTTATCATGGTGCACTTGTCGATCATAAATCCATGGATGTCCGAAAATAATATGAGCAATATTCATAGGATCACATCACACCAAAGTTTGTCTTCATAATGGCCCATTTTGAATGATACCAAGCATTTATGAGTCACGGGGATAACGTTACTATTAGACCATGTGACTTCGTAGGGCTTCGAAAGCTTCTCAGTTGGCCAATGAAGTTTGTCAATGACCTCTTGTGCAACAAAATTCATTGCACTACCACTGTCAATAATCAGATTAACGGACTTGTCTTCGACTCTTGCCTGTGTGTGAAATTTCTGAGCCTGACTCCATTCATCTTCGTCCTTTTCATTTGCATTGAGGAGTCGGCGAATGACAACAGTGGGGTTGTCTTCTCCTCAAAAAAAATCTTTCCACAATATGAACTCTTTGTCGACATTGTTGTATGCAAGACCGTCTAAGCATACGCTCAACACGGAGGGCTTCTAAGTATACCACTTGATTTGTTTTGCAATAATCCATATTTTCCAAGATGTTTGGTTTCAAGCCTTGGACGTAACAAGCTAAATCATGTAGCTCATCTTCCTCCAGTTCGCATATCTCATATAACTCTCAAAATTGGCGGGTATATTCATCAACCGTCAAGTCTTCTTGCTTCAAATTAAGAAATTGTTCAAAGTAAAAATCATTTTCAAAATACCAATCTCCATATGTAAATTTATACCAAATTCTTTGAATTTTAATTGAGCTCCCAAAAATTTTCATAATGACTTGAATCAAGAGGAAACACGAAGAGATGATAGCTTTCTTTGAATGGACTAACTAACCTGGTTTTGGAAATCGCAGGTACACGCGGGTCATTTTTTGGGATTCAGATGATTCAAATATTGCTTCTTGGGCTAATGGCACTATGAATGAGTCGGATTGGAATTGGGCCCACTTGACTTAGACTGAAAATTTCTGCATTGTTTTATTTTTGGTTAGTGGGCTGGGCTGGGCTTGGCTTGGATTCGGGTTCAGATCAGGCCCGCCCGAACTCAGGTTAGGCCCAAAACTGCAGAACTCAGCACGTGAAGTGTTCTTTTGGCTCCGTCTTGGGTCTCGTCTGTCTTTGGTCCCGTGCAAAGCAATGATTAAAGAAAGAGGAGTTGATGTTTTATTGGATTCGTCTAGAGTCTAGAGAGAAGAAAAACGAAAAACAGAGGTGCGAGAAGGCGGCCTCGTGGTGCTGAGATGCTGTGCTGCGAGGTGAGATGAGATGTTGCAGATGAAGATCGATTGGTATTTGGTGCCATGTATCCTCTCAACTCAGTCTCCTCTCCTCTGCTCTTTCTTTGTTTTTTTTTTTTTCTTCTTCTTTTGGGTTTGGGGATGGGTTTGTTTCGGGAGATGTTCGGTGGACTGGGAAGTAGGGTATGTGGGTCGGGTGGGTTTGGTTTGAGGGGCTTCGGCAGGCCTGGGATTAGGGGAAACTAGGGTCCTGGATTTTTGGGTTCTTTGGACGAAGGGCAGGGGGAGTGGATATCGAGTGGGGGTCTGTACGGTTTCGAGTCGAGGGATGGGGGTTGTAGGTATTCGATGTAGGGACTGGGTAGTTGGGGACCCGGTTGCGGACGAAGGTGGGTTTCAGTGGCTCGACTAGGTCTAGGTTTTTAGGGGCTCGTTTGGAAGATGAATGGATTTAGGGGTTTTGGGGGTTCGGGAGACTGGTGGAGTGGGTGACAGGATGATGGCTCCTGATGGTGGTGGATGGAAGGAAGATGACGTGGAATGTACAAAGATAGAACCCAGGCCAGTGTCGTCTCGGCGATCGCTCTTCAGTATACCAATTGATGCATCCAATATTCGCGGTCGAACAATAGATCAATCTCTTGAAGGGTTGATCGAATCCAAATATGGACTCAAGCCACTAGGGCAACAAGAGGAGAAAACACTGAAGAGAAAACTCTCATAATGGGGGTTGGCCTACCTCAATAACCACCCTATACCTAAACCTCCTTCCTCACTTGGCTGAGCGAGTATTTCAAGACTGAGGAGTCAAAGCTAGGAGATCTATCTCAAGCTTCAAGATCACATCAAATTTAGTCTACTAAGAGCAAGGATGAAAATAGCGGTAGCTATGCCCGCCGCCAAACCGTTACGAAGGGGGTGATACGTAGCGTAGCGGGATACGTAGCTTAAATGATGAAAATAGCGGTAGCGGCGGAGTCAGCTAGGAGATCCATCTCAAGCTTCAAGATCACATCAAATTTAGTCTACTAAAAGCTAGGAAATCCATCTCAAGCTTTAAGATCACATCAAATTTAGTCTACTAAGAGCAAGGATGAAACTACGCCCGCCGCCAAACCTAGCGTAGCGGTAGAGGGGATACGTAGCGGTACGATTTGAAAAAATTGCCCAAAAACCTGAAAAAATTCCAGAAAATCCAGAAAATTGTAAAATGAAAGAATATGTGGTTTTTTTGCAAAAGTAAATAAGAAAAGGGGGCATAGCGGTGCCCTCAATATATGAAGTCCTATATCGCTGTATAAATAGAAAATAATAGTAATGATTAGTTTTTTCACATGTATTTATGTTTCTTAGTCATACTAACTTAAAAAGTAATGGAAAGCTTATAAAAAAAAATAGAATATGAAATAAAGGCATAAGACTTAAGAGTTAGGTCATTACTCATTAATGAACATTGAACAATTAAATATCAATACTTCCACATTCAAGGTTCAAATTCAATCAAGTGAATGAACTATGAAGTGATCAACAATCAACATTCAACACCAATTTAGAAATGACAGAGTAGAGAGTTAGTGAAGGAAATAGGAATACCTTAGTCACCAGCACAATGAGGGTTCTTTTATAAAATAATTTAATTAAGACCGATTTGAAATCTAGTAGTAATAGGTAACTATATCTTTACTACTATACAATCTCAAACATAATTAAATAGGTTTAATATCTTATCTAGCAAATTATGATAATAATAGACATCCAAGCACAAAACGAAAAGACAACCAGTAAAAGAGTCATAGTTATCATGGTCAAGTAGGATCATTTCGTCTTCTTGATTGACACTTCTCTAAAACATGCGCTTCGCGGAGGGGGTCTTGGGGTATCCCCGGCGGGGGTCGAGCTGACCAGTCATAGCTTTGTGGCGATACCGGCCGCCACGTTTTGTGGTGTCGTAGCGGCCGCTACACATATGTAGTGGCCGCAACGGTGCGATACCCGCTATTTTTCAAATAGCGTGGCGGGTACTGGCAGCCACGGCCGATGTAGCGTAGCGGCCGATATTTTTATCCATGACTAAAGAGGCAAGTGATCTATTTTTGTTCTTTCTTTCAAAAATATATTGGAAAGTGGATTAGACCTTCGTGATCGAACCGGTATAAAAAAAATTATTTGGTAAAGTAGACCTTAGTGATCGAACCACTATTACAAAAAAATCCTAGGTGTACAAGGTTAGATGTGAGCCTATTGGAACCCTCACATAATTAACACCATAGACGGAAGGAAAGGTCAAATCGACAGTGCACGTAGGTCTTATTGCCCGAACCACTATAAAATTGAGTGTGCCTCCATCTTGCATGTATAGGATTGGTATGAGTTGATTGAATTGAATGTGCAATATACATATTTGTGAATCACATTGACTATCTCCAACTCTCGAACACATTATTGGCACGTTTTTTATTAGGTTGTGAGTTGCACATTAGATCACTTGTTTATCTTGAGTTGTAGATTGCTTGTTTATCCCCGTGCATTGTTACATCTTGTTCTGTATATTGAGTGATCTTTGAATTGTTTGGGACTTTTATTGTTTTGTTTTACTAAAATTCTTAGATAGTCTTATTCATCCCCTCGAAGCCGCAGGTGAGAGAAATGAGAGATTGAAGGGAGAGAATAGAGAGAAATGGGAGGCATGGGGGAAAGAAATAGATAAATTAAAGGCAGAAAGATAGATGAAGAAAGAAGAGATGCAGGAGAGAGAGAGATGATGAGAGTTTGAAAGGAAAGTGGAGAGAGATATGAGGAAAGATGGAGAGAGAGACGCGAGGGATGGGGAGAGATGGAGAAATTGTAGAAGGTGGAGAAAGATGAACATGGATTTTTTTTTTTTGGGGGGGGGGGGGGGGAGGGGGGGGGGGGGGGGGGGGGGGAGAAAAACCGAAGAGGAAAGAGATGAGAGAGACGAAGGGGAGATAAAAAGAAACAGCTTATTTCTTTTGAAAAGTGAAAAAAGTTGTTTGCAAAAACCCATGCCCTAGAACATTGTTCTGCAAATTAATCCTTAGATTTTTTTTTTCTTTTTTTTTTTTTGTGAAACGGTTTAAAATAGGCATCCAAATGTATTCTTCATCAATTTATCCAGTTAGAACAGTGGAACATCCCACTGCAATGATGCCAAACAAACCCTAGGGTGCTGTCGATGACACTGGTCCATCAGTGGATTGGCCGCATTGAATGAAATTTAACATAGTTATTTCTAAGGTCTAATAGATTAGTTGGGGCAGCCCCGGACCTTCGATCGAATAGACCAACCTCTCTGATGAGGTTGATCGAATCCAACAAAGGAATTTCACACAAAAGAACACTCACAGCTATGAACTCATGGGAATAACTCACGTTAATAGATTTGATTGAATAAAGCATAGCAAATAACAAAGGGTTCTTTTGTATTTATAGGAGATACTATTTCTAAATTAACTAGGATATTGAAAATAGTAGAATACCTAATCCTACTCAAAATAGAATTTAGAAAGCAACCCTATTAAGCAACTAAGTAATTATCACTAATTTAGATAGTCTCAAATAAAGATAGGGATCTCTGCCAAATCAGAGATCATGTGGACCCCATCAGAGGGTCCATCAAGGCCTGCGGGTCCTAGCCTTGAGTCGGGCTGCACAAAAATAACTCATGAACTTTGTATCTCGATCAGAAACAATAGTCTTTGAAAGGCCATGTAGACGAACAACTTCTTGGAAAAAGAGCTTGGCAACCTTGTAGGCATCACTAGTGGAAGTACACGGAATAAAATGTGCCATCTTTGAGAAGCGATCAACGACAACAAAAATAGAATAAACTTTTCTTTGAGTCGTTGGCAAACCGAGCACAAAATTCATGCTGATGTCTTCCCATGGAGTATGAGGAACAGGTAAAGGCTGATAAAGTCCAGTGTTCTTCTTATTACCTTTGGCTAGCTGGCATGTCCTACAGCGCTCGCAAATGTGAATGATAGTGGTCTTCATTCGAGGCCAATAATATCTGTCGCTGACAAGAGTTAGAGTTTTGTCGCGTCCCAAATGGCCACTACATCCTCCAGAGTGTAACTCTCGGACAACATATTCACGAATGGATGTGGCAGGGAGGCAGAGTTGTGTACCTTTAAACAAGAAACCATCATGAATGCTATAATGAGGGTGCTTACCATGATCACCATTGCGGAGTTCAGCATAGATAGAGCCAAAGTCTTGGTCATCACCAGAATCTAGCTTGAGCTGTTCAAAACCTGCTACACTAACAGACATGGTAGTCAACAAATGCTTTCGTCGACTGAGGCGAATCAGCGATCAAGTTATCTTTTCCTGCCATATGACGAATGCTGAAACTGAACACCTGTATGGCACTGATCTTCTGTTGTGAATGTAGATGTCACAAAGCATCATTATCAGAATAAAGAACAAACTCGTTGCCAATCAAGTAATGTCTCCAATGACGAAGTGATTGTACAACGGCATAGAATTCCAAATCATAAGAAGAATACTTTTTCTTGGCATCCGACAGTTTCTCGCTGAAAAATGCAATCGGGTGTCTCTCTTGACTAAGAACACCTCCAATGCCGACATTTGATGCATCACAAGCAATTTCGAAGACCTTGTCAAAATTTGGAATTTGTAAAACTGGCGCCTCTGTGATTGTACGCTTTATTTCCTCAAAGGCTCTGGTGGCAGAACTAGTCCACCTAAAGTCACCCTTTTTCATGCATTCTGTGATAGGGGCCATGATAGTGCTGAAGTTTCGAATGAATCTCTTATAAAAGTTTGCAAGACCGTGAAAGCTTCGAACTTCAGTTAGTGTAGTAGGAATGGGCCAATCAAGAATTGCTCCAACTTTCTTAGGGTCCATTTTAATTCCTTGTGCAGACACCACATATCTCAAGAAAATAACATAATCACTCATAAAGGTGCACTTCTTAAGATTAATATAGAAACGTTCCCGACGAAGAAGTTGGCAGATTGTATCCAGATGCTGAAGATGTTCTGTTTTTGTCCTGCTGAAGATTAAGATATTGTCGAAGCAAACGACGACAAACTTTCCAATATAAGGCTTGCAACAGTTGTGTCATGACGTGCATGAACGTACTGGGAGCATTGGTTAACCCGAAGGGCATAACCAACCATTCATAAAGACCATCTTTGATCTTAAATGCAGTCTTCCGCTCATCACCTGACCTTACACGGATTTGATGATGACCACTTCGCAGATCAATTTTAGAAAAAAATCATGCTCCAGTCATCAAATCTAGCATGTCATCTAATTTGGGGATTAGGAAGCGGTACTTACCGTGATTTTATTGATGGCACGACTGTTCACGCACATACGCCAGCTTCCATCTTTCTTTGGAGTGAGAAGTGCAGGTTCTTCACAGGGACCGAGACTTCCCTGATATATCCCTTTTGTAAAAGATCATCAACTTGTCTTCTTAATTCTGTATGCTCCATAGGACTCATCCGGTATGTAGGCAAATTTGGCAACGAAGCTCCCGGGACAAGGTCAATGGCATGTTGGATATTTCATAATGGAGGTAGTTCCTGAGGCAACTCATCTGGAACTAGATCGGAAAATTTCTTCAAAAGTGGCTACTTCTTGTGGGATAGATGTAGAAGGAGATTCTTCTGGAACTTGCCTAGCAATCAATGCATACATGACGCCCTGCTCTTTGCTTTATTCTTCAAACTTCCGCATAGTCAAGATAGGAAGTGCTGGAGCTATATCAGATGTGGATGAGGAAGATTTAGCGGGCAATGGAAGTAACCTGATCTTGCATCCTTTCCAGTTGAAAGTACAAGTATTGTGCTCATGATCTGTAATGACCTTAAGTTTCTGTAGCCATGGTCGCCTGAAGAGAATGTGTGTAACGTTCGTTGGAATGACGTCACAATGAATTGTATCTTCATACTTGCCAACTCTGAAAGGGACTACACATTGCTTACGGACAGTAATGGAGTAATTGTTGACCCATGCAAACTTATAAGGTCTTGGATGCTTCTCGGTTGGTAGCTTGAGTTTCTCTACTGCTTCTTGAGATATAACATTTATCGCGCTGCCACCATCAATGATCATATTACAGGACTTGCCCTTGCAATTTACTTGTGACCGAAAAATAGATGCATGATTCCAGTCTTCATTTTCTTCCTTTGAATCAGCTACTAGGAGACGGCGGTCAAGAAAAAGCAGTGGGGTGTCGTCATCAGCTGCTATATCTTGCAATTGATCTTCTGTGGTTTCATATTGAGGCTCTGCATTGAACGACTCTGCTTCTATTTCCTCATCATACTGTTCATCATCTTTTGGCTCATTAGTAGCATATAAACTTCGATGTGGACACACAGCTGCATGATGTCCCTTTTGTTTGCAGGCATGACAAACAATTTCTCTCTTATCTATTCTTCCGCGGGCACGATTATCATTCTAGATCTATTGCACCCACTGATTTTGCTGTGGAAAAACCTGTCTCTGCTGAATGGCTTGCTGTGGCCTCTGCGGTATTTGCTGGAATGGTTTAGGAGGAGGAGGACGATAACCTTGCGTCGGAGTACGATTAAAGGTAGGTTTAGGTCCTCTTCGAGTGGAAGACTCCCCGACTTGAAAAGTGTTGTGTCTCCGCAACTGAAGTTCATGCTGAGCTTTCTGAGCTTTACAAAAGACCTCGTCAACTCTGGTGTAGTCAAACATAGCGACTTCCCGTCTGATATCATTTCGCAATCCATCCCGAAATCGAGTGATAGTTAGACGATCATCTGTTTTCAAATTACAACGAACAATATATTCGCGAAACTTGTTTGTATATTCTTCCACAGATAGATTGCCTTGCTGGAGAGTAAGATACTCTTGGTGCAGTGTGTCAATGTAATCAGAAGGAAGGAAGTTGCTCTTGAGCCTTTCTTTCATGTTGAACCATCTAGTAATGGGCTGTCCCAAAGCAAGTTCATTATTTTCAACACCATACCACCAGATTCTAGCAGGACCCTTAAGTTTAACCTTCGTAAAGGCTATCCACTGCTCATCATTCATGTTATACCAAGCAAAATAATCCTCCAGAGAATTAAGCCAATCAACAAAAACTTTGGGACCGACATCTCCAGAGAAATCAGCCACGTCAATTTTACCTTTCTTTGTAATATCATCAGTGTGGTGTGCAACCATGGGACCCTGGGTGTCTCGTTCAGCGATGAGACGCTGTACAAAGTCACGCATAGATTCACGTTGCTCAATCCTTCCTGTTTGGATGGGTGTGATTATTTGTGAGGCAGCGGAAGACCCTTCCTTTGCAACCAATTGCTTACTTTGCAATTCAACAAGTGCGGTCTCTACTGTGCGTAGACGATCCATTACCTCGTCCATTTCTTGGCCCAGTTTGCATAATTGGTCATCACGTTCCTTGTCTGTGAGCCAATGACTGAGATTGTCACCTCTTCTAGGCATGGCTGGAAAGGTTTTTTTTAGCGGGCTGGGTCGGGTCTGGACTCAAAGCGGGCCCAAACTGCAGGTCAGGCCCCAACTTCGTCCCAGTGCAATGCTCCCAGACAAAAATATCTCCTCTCCTCGGGCTTTGTGCGCAGAGAAAATAAAAGGAGGAGGGCTTTCTGCTTACCTGTTTAGACTTGAAGAATGAGAGGAAGAGGATGGGGTGGTTTGGGCGATGCTGCTGCGCTCATGATGGAGCTGATGACGAGTCGCTGAAGCAGGGACCTGGTTCGACGGTGCCAGGTATCTTCTCAACTCTGTCTTTTTCCTCTGCTGCTGCTGCTTCTTTTTTTTTTTTTTTTTTTTCTCTTAGATGGGGTTTTCGACGAGGTTGGAAGATGAAGGCAGAGGGGTGGGGATGTTGGGTCTGGGGTTCTCAATTTGGGGAAGTTGGGTTCGGCTGATGGGAGGTGGGTTTTGGTATTGCTGGGAGGTGGTGGAAGGGGTCGAGATGGGGGCTTGGGGTGAGGGCGTTTGGAGATGGGTTTAGTGAAACGGCTGGGCTAGGGAGGGTTGATTTCGGGGTTGGGTGTGGGAGACTGGTGGTTGGCTGGATGGGTTTTCTGGGTTTGGGGTTTGGCGTGCTAATGTTGGGAGATGATGGGGGAGTGCGCTGGGGTTTTGGGGTTAGGGAATTAGGGTTTCGGGGATTTGGGGATTTGAGGAAAAAGTGGTTCGGGATGTTTGGTTAGGCTTAGGGTTGGGTGGATTTTGACGGTGGGGATGGATTGGTGGGGATGGAGATCGGTGGACGATGACGAACCGAAGAAGACAGTTGTTTCTTCGGCGACCGGATCCTGGCTCTGATACAATCTGGCGCAGCCCCGGACCGTCGATCGAATAGACCAACCTCTCAGATGAGGTTGATCGAATGCAACAAAGGAATTCCACACAAAAGAACACTCACGGCCATGAACTCATGGGAATAACTCACGTTAGTAGATTTGATTGAATAAAGCATAGCAAATGACAAAGGGTTCTTCTGTATATATAGAAGATACTATTTCTAAATTAACTAGGATATTGGAAATAGTAAAATACCTAATCCTACTCAAAATATAATTTAGAAAACAACCATATTAAGAAACTAAGTAATTATCACTAATTTAGATAGTCTCAAATAAAGATAGGGATCTCTGCCAAATCAGAGATCATGTGGACCCCATCAGAGGGTCCATCAGGCCCTACAGGTCCTAGCCTTGAGTCGGGCTGCATCATTAGTGTAGACGACAAAAAAATGACAACCAAGGATCGAAATGGTGGTTGTGGCGGGCGTAATGGCCAATAGCCAGAATGCTACGTAACGGATGATACATAGTGGTAGCGGCGATACATACTGCCGTACATGTGTAAATCGAAAAGGTGATTAAAATTTTTCAAAATGTTAGGATTTGATGTTTGTTTTTCCTATAGTAACTAAGACAGGGGATGTAGCGGTCCCTTCAATGCATTGAGGTTCTGTATTGCTAAATGATTATAATAGCAATATTGATCTATTATTTCACATGGTTTTATATCACTTTAATTGAGGTAAATTCCACATATGGGAGCCTCTACAAGTTAATCAAGCTGACTGGTAAAAACTGTAAGATCGATTATTCCTTGTATACGGACTACAGTGTCCATTCACTCATTACGTTGGCCATTCTAGATGGTTAGACCTTGTTGCCATTCTGCATTTTAAATTGCATTTAAGTTAAATTTGATACATGTAAGGTTACACTTCCCACTTGCTTGCGCTAGTTTTAGTCGTCTTATATTACTAACATTGACTAATAGTGTCGTTTTTTTCCCCTTTCTTTTTCTAGAAGCTCACAACAAACATCAGCATTGTGTACTTTACCATTGCTGTTGCTTGCTTACTCGGATTTGAGAGGAAAGAAGAATCAAATATGATGATGGACTACCAAACAAAGAGAACAGAATCATCGGATGAAGAACAGTACCAAAGCAGCAGCGGCATGCAACTCCTCCCTCAAGAAACCATCATGGACATACTTTCCAGACTACCGATCTATTCTATCTTCCAATGCACTCTTGTTTCCAAGGCATGGCGAGATATCATTGTCCACAATCCTATTTTTGCCACCATGCAACACAATCGAGCCTTAGAGAATCAGAACAACACCCTTAGCCTCATGATGTGCCTAGGAAATGGAGGCTGGAATCCAATTCTCTATTTGGTCGAAAGAGGAGTGTCGCGTCGCAAGTTAACGGTAATGGATGCCAAGCTCACTTGTCTCTACCGCTGGTTTCGCGTTATGGGATCATGCAATGGTCTTTTATGCTTCGCTTACAATTGCGGTGAGGGTCATGATTATTATGAGAGCGATGAAGCTTATGTGTCCAATCCAATCACCGGAGAATATGTGATGCTACCATGTGAGGATAGTGTATGTTCATGGGTATGTGGATTTGGGTTCGACTCTTTAAGGCAGGAATACAAGGTGGTGAGAGTGGCGAAAGTGCGACGGGATGTCTCCTTAAAAGTTGATATACACACTCTAGGGACTAATTCTTGGCGACTGATAGAGAATGCCCCACTTTCATATACCATGCATATGTTCCGTCAATTCTCCAACGTGTTGGTAAATGGTTGTCTTCATTGGTGTCGATACCCCACAAAACCCTTGTCCATCTTCTCATTGGACATGGGTAATGAGCAGTTTAGAGAGGTTCCAGCTGCTGACTTGAATTGTACAGGTTATATGTACTTGATGAATTTGAAGGGGTGTCTTGCCATTGTCGAACTGAAATGGGTGGATACTACCGTACATATATGGCTAATGAAGGAATACAATGTGAAGGAGTCTTGGACTAAACAAGTTAATGTCAGATTGCCTACTTTGTTTCGTGCTTCATCAGGCTATTGGCCCTTTGATGATGAAAGTTTGGTAGATGACCTACAAGTTGTTCACCATCCTCGTTTTAGATTAGATTCTTTTGGTGGGAAGAATATTGCTAGAGTCACTGCTCATGTGGGCAGTTTAATTTCGCTTAAAACTATCCTCGGAAAGGAAGAGAAAAGAGTTAAAGTTTCTAAGAAAGAAGACTTGATAGTTTTTTTTGAGGATGAGGAAGATGTTCTAGATTTATAATAGCAGAACATAGCAGGATGTGGCTTGTATTATTATTATTATTATTATCATTGATATTGTTATTATTATTTCTAAGTTAAAATGGTCGTTGTGATTCTTTATTCAGTTGAACTGAAGTTGGAAGTGTCGTCTTCAGTTGTTGCAGCTGGTCAGGGACATGCTTAGAAGTTGGAAGTGTCGTCTTCAGTTGTTGCAGCTGGTCAGGGACATGCTTACTTTGTAGGTGCGTGACTTTTGAGTCTCTTGGATTTGTTTAACTTTATCATGAGGATATTTTCCTAGAACAGCATCTCTTATAATCGTGGTCTTTTAATATTTGGACAGGGATTTGTGCATGTGTATTTTGATTGACAAAATGGATTTTCTTCTGGAAAGAACCCATTGAATCCTTTAAAAACAGTCAAACTCTAACTACTCGCTGTAGAAGGCCTCTCTTTACTTATTTATTTATTTATTTGACAATTTTCCCATTATTCCACGATTCTGTGATACCCATTCACCCACCCTCACCAATGTAGGCCACTACATGCCCCACAATACGACGGCCCACAGCAATCAAGCTCAAGGCAAGTAAAACCCATGAATTGTGTGTGGGTTTTCTTTGATTTTTATTGTGGCAGCTGGGGAACCCACTCCCTAGACTTTTGACTTTAGTGTATATAACGGTGCCATGATGCTTGTTGATCAATACGCAGGAATCCATTTCTCAAGTAACACATGTAAAGATGCATACCAAGGTAAGCATATTGTAGTTCACTGACTATTCCTTCTTTGATAGAGGTTAGCCTCAATGAAAATTCAGTGTGGGGGAACCTTAATAACCATCTGGTCAAAGCTTAGATGATGATGGGAAATAGGCCATTTCAATCAAATGGGGGCACAGAATAGTTGGATTTATGGCAACATTTTTAGTTAAGGTTTGTTGCTCGCTTGATTGGTCTCTCCTACATAGTGATACACAGTGCATGGTCACATTCTATGTAATTTTGCAATGTTTTTAATAAGTTGATGAGGGCGTCATGCCTCCATTTGTGTGAAGAAGAAAATTGGTGCGAAGTTTTTGATAGAATGGAAAATAAAAGTGGAGACTGGAGACAGAATGAGTTGTTCAAGGGTTTTTTAGCAGGGGGTAGAATGAGCATTCCTCAATGTCAAAGAATAACCTTCTGAGCAACTAATGAATTATTTTAGTTGGAATTTTGTTGAAGTTCTAGGAGATTTTGAAATTCTTCCATTTCTGGGTTTTGTTTTTTATGTGAGGGCCACTCATCTAATGGAATTACAATGTGCCCACCCTCTAGCGATCCATGATGGATCAAGGAAATGATGATTCCAGTGAAATCTACCTTAAAAAAAAACTATGAAAATCATGGTATGATGTTGCTAACCTAATGACACAATCAAGCCAAGCTCAATTTATCTATTGCAGCCTAATCATATAATCAAGTTAAGCCCCATTTATCTAACCTGTGTTGACCAAAAGGGGGGGGGGGGGGGTTGGGGAATGTAATCGAGGCGGGCCCCACTCTTCTAGTATTGTTCTTTTGTGTATCTCCTTTTTTCCTCCCCTCCTTATGACACCTCTTTCTTTCTTTTTTCTTTTTTTAGTTCTACCTGACAATACAAAAATTTCCATGTAGTAGGGCATTTTCATGATCATTCCAAACCCTCACTTGTCTTGATCTGATACTGTCCTACATGTAACTACCTATTGGTGTGGAAGAAAATAGCATGGCAACTCAACTCATTTATCCTAGCCAACTTACAGATGATGTAATTTTATAATCTCTGTTAAAAGAAAGCCAAATCTAGCGCCATCTTTATCAAACAACAAGTCTAAGAGCACCTATTTGGCTGTTGACTGCTGTGGCATAATCCAAATTGTTAGAATAGTCTGGCTCTGATACTCTGTAAAGTAAGTACACAATTATATTGATGATTGGAAACATGGGAAGCCAAATGCCAACAAAAGAAATGAGATATTCATCTCTCCATTTACATTATCATGGTCCAATGTAAAATGCCCAGAGTATAACACAACAACTAGTGAATGATGCCCGTGCTCACCACAAGATGCAACTGTCATTTGCACCACCAGAATTTGTATAGAAAGAAGATGAAAGAAAGAATTTTCATCAATAAAATCACCATTCAAATGACCCTAATGGTGTTCATGGCCTAGATTAGTTGCAAATCAAATGGGCCCACAAATTAAAAGTTTTGAAAATGAAATGGACCGGCAAATTATAGCTGTAACTTTAAAGTAGGCCAGCACTACATGGTGTAAATAAAATCCGCAAACAAAAATGACATAAATTGAGATCAAGTGAGTAAAAAATATATCTATAAATCAGATGGGTTAGGACTCTGGTTATAAATCAAATGGGGCTAACAACTGTCTGGTGCAAATGAAATGGGCCAGTAAACTATTAATTGTAAGCTCAAAACTGGCATAAATGTGCTAAAAATGTGCCAATGATGTATATACAAGCCAATCGAAAAATAATAAAAAAGTGGCGGGAAGACTAAGTTTGTGCTGTACAATCTACGGAGACCTTTTACAAGGAATGGCCAAATTTTAAAAATTTTCCTGTAAGATCCGTAGGGGAATAGGTCTTGAGTCATTGCTCAATAAAAAAAGGCAATTTCACACCTTTTTTTTTTTTTTCTGTTTTCCATCTAGATTTCTCATCCTTCTTTTTCTAGTTTTTATTTAAACACACATTAAGAGGCAAACTAGCGTTTGCAAGTAAGTGGCCCATCATATGGATGCTCACGTTGGTGCAGTGGTCACTAGTTTTTATTTAAACACACATTAAGAGGCAAACTAGCGTTTGCAAGTAAGTGGCCCATCATATGGATGCTCACGTTGGTGCAGTGGTCACCTAAGAAGGGGGTTAACAGAAAAGTCTTCAGACCGTTTATACTACCCTTCATTTGATTTTGATGGTCTCAAATTATAACAAACTTTAGGAATTTAAATGAGTACACTTTTCACTTTTGGTTAACAGAAAAGTCTTCAGACCGTTTATACTACGCTTCATTTGATTTTGATGGTCTCAAATTATAACCAACTTTAGGGATTTAAATGAGTACACTTTTCACTTTTTTTTTCTTTCACTATCAACTTAACCTTTTTCTCACCCCTGCCAAAGGGGCTCGAACCAAGGCTGCCCACATAAGTGGAGATTGGAAACCCACAGAGTGGGAAGGATGGCCCGCAAGAGAAGTCCACAAACCGCATAAGTGGGAATAATGGCATTATCAGGGATGGATTCTTGAGCAGCCAAGTAACATGGGGGTTGCCAACCAAGAAACCCCTTGTTTTCCACTATCAACTTAATGTTGAGTAAAGTCAAATGATGTCAATTTAAGGTGAGAGCCGAAACATGATATCAAAGCGAGATATCACGAGTTCGGAATTTTCACCTTTGGGACTTTCGGCCTTCAGCACCTGTAATTAGCTGTCCTCACTAGTTGACCTAAGTAGGCACAAGAGAAACTTGCATCAAAGTATAGCAACTACAACTCAAAAAAAATATGTTTTTTGTGGAAAATTCCAAAAAATGCCTAACCTTTTTTTCGTAGTTTCAAAAAAGGATAAAAAACTCAGTCTTTCAAATTAGGATTCAATTTTTCCTTATATCTTTTAATTAAGGACATCATTTGAAATCAATTTGTTGCCACCGACCTATCCTCCTTCTTCACCTTTTTATTGCTATTATTATTATTATTATTATTATTGTTTTGATAATTCAGGGTATTTCCTTTCAAGCCCAACTCAGAAGTCATTGACTTTGAGCTCGATGGACACTATAGCCGAGAACTAATCCCTAGAAGCACATATAAACCCTCCACGTCATATGCACCCGATAAAATTGGCAGTAGCCAATATTTTAAAAACGAGGTAAATGGCCCCATTGAAAGAAAGAGAAAGGACTTCTTAAATCCCAATCAGTTTTGTCTTCTTCACTTTCCTCCTTTTCTTTCATCCCTCCATGTCTTTCATCTCCACCTCTTCTCCAATGGAGATCCCAAGGAGACCATTGGTGACTAACAAGAAATTCTTCCCTTTCTCTTTTGTCTTCTTCCTAATTACCCACGAGCCGCTAGTGGTCGAAGAATAAGAAATGACTAATTGGGGTTTTGAAAAGCCTAACTCTTTCTTTCATAGAGAGCATTTTAGTCATTTTAAATAAAAAAAATTTGTCGGGGAAGAGGTCACAGGCATGGGTTCATTTTGTCGGTTGTCCTTGACTAAAAGTTTAATGTAAAACTTCAACTCTAATTTGAAAGTTCTTTTTGAAAACTGAAAAAAATGTAAGGAGATTTTATGACTCTCTCTCTCTCTCTCTTTCTAATCAATCACTAGAGTGTCTTCTTTAGAAATAACAAAAAAGCTTGGGTACATTTTTGAGAATATGTAAAACATATGAGCTTTTATTCTCAATACAACCCTTTGGGAGATGGTGGCCCAACTTATAAAAGCATTCTTACGAGCGGCTCCTCAAGTTGCAAGGAAAATGTCCTTTTACGTAGCAAAAGAAAGAACAAAATTCTTTCTCCTTTACAACTCTCTTATATGCATATTTTTACCACCTTTTGTGAGAACTTGCGTGTTAAAAAAGCCACTCCTTTTATGATTGTTTGGCTAGAGCGGTCAAAATGCCATATAACTTATTATTACGTGCAGCACGTATTTACACGATATTAATGGATTCGGGTTGTTAATGGGTTAAACCCGTTAATACTTTAAGTTAACAGGTTTAGTACGAATTAAATCAGTAACCCGTTAACAACCCGCTTAACTCGTTAAATCTTTTTTAGTCCCTAAGTGTAGTTAAAATTAATTTATATTATTAAAGAAGAAATTGAAATTTATTATTTTATAGTGGGGTTTTAGGTGAGATCCACTTGCGATTCTCACTTACAGTTTAGTGTAGCTTATATATTTTTCTTCTTATATATTTTTGTATGGATTTTCTTTTAATTTTTGAAATGACTTAATTACTTAACGGGCCATGTTCGGGTTGGATTTTTCGACTCGTTAAGTTAACGGGTCGTGTACGGATTAAGGTGATTTTAACACGAATTAGTTAACCCATAATCAGAATTCGTTAACACGATACGATTGACTGCCCTAGATATGACCAATATTCTAAACTTGGCCGAAGTTGAGTTTGTATCCGCCGAAAAATAACAACTTGTTTGTCTCATGTAATTAAACTTCTAAAAAACTTGAATGGTTAAAAAAAGAGTAAGAATCATATGTAAAAGTCCCCTATAATGAAAGTTGAATAATTAATAGAGGAGAGAAAACAATGCGCAACCCACACTCTAGCAATTTAACTATAAAAGTCAAGTTCCAATCTTTATCGTCATCTTATTTTCTTCACCCTTCACCTTTTTAACAATCCTTTTGCTATAAATTCTTATGCATTCGAATTCCTACGTATTCAATACAAATAAACATGCCCATATAGATTTTGTGGATAATTGCTATCAACTTAGTATGTGTATAATCTGAAACTTAAAATGTATTTGAACTCGATTATAACTCTCTTTTATTTTACTTTGTTATTTTTATTTACGTATAAAACATCATAAAATCAATTAAAAAAATGAAGGTATGAAATCTTTTCTGGGTTTCTTTTTCAGATTTCTTTGTTCTAATTAAAAAAAAATAGTGTAGAAAGAAACCAACATTTCAGTGCTGCATTGATATAGCACCAGTATATAAGAGGGGTTCTGTTGGCACCACGCTTTTTGCTATTCTCACCGCATTTCTCTCCACATCGATGTACAAAATAGGTTTTTTAATGGTTGTCTCTTTGCACCCATCAATATACCCAAATCACCCCTTTCACTTACAACACAACTCATCAGTTCTCTTCTCTTCCCACACATCTTCACCATCGTCCCCTTTCTCTCCTCTCTATTGAAACTCAACTTAGAGAAACTCTTCTTCTATCCATTTTGACCCACATTCTGGCTGGAAGATTGGCTTAGTGAAAGGATACAAGCAGATAAGGAAGAAAGGAAGAATCTGCTGTTGTAGTGACCTTCATTTTAGTCCAAGGTATCACCTTCATTCTTCTCCATTGTCATTGTGTTATTTTCTCAAATAGGTCATTGTAGCAACTATTGTGTGCATCTTAATATGTTTAAAGGGACATAATGACACGTCTAATTCGCTCGAAAAATGATTTTTCTTGCAGTTGTTCAGTCTTTTTTTTTTTCATTGTCGCGTTATGTTCGGTTCTGAAACTTCGAACATTACACAAATGTTTGAGCATAAAAGTCCGAACAATTTAAGAATGTTCGGATTATAAAGTTCGTGCACTTCAGAATTGTTCGGCACATAAAATTCGAACATTTCAGGAATGTTCAGACATTACATGCCGAACATTTTTTGACTTGTTCGAACACACAGAGCCGAACACTTGTAAAAAAAATTAATCACTCTTCATCTAATATTTTCAGGAATGGATAGGCCAAGCAGTTCTAGAGTAAGGCCGACGGCTTCAATAGGAGGTGCAGTCGAATAAATGAGGAGGTTGTAGAAGAAGTCAGGGAACCGGAATATGATTCAGAAGGAGGCAATGAAGAAGAAGGAACTCATGTTGAACAACATGAAGAAGAAGAAGTTGATGTTTGAACAAGAAATAACTGCTGGGGCCAGTAGATCGTTCTTTGCTGCCCAGTTTCAACACGCACATAGCTGCATAAATTTGGCATTCACAGGTACGTACTTTTTTTTTGTTTTTCTCTTTATGTATATAAAACTCAACGTAATTGTTACATTCTTTAATAATGTAATATTTTTGGAATGTAGGAACGGGCCCCGCTGAAGTGTTTGAGCCATGGACAGAAAATACCACACTGGACATTGAATGAGAGCAACAGGTTCAGAGAGTTAGTGGATAGATCTAATTTGAGTCCACTCATCACAGCATCATACCGATCTGTTAGTAAGATTCTTGTCTCTTGTTTCGTGGAAAGGTGGCAACCTGAAACAAACACTTTCCACATGCCTTTTAGTGAAATGTCCATAAGTCTAGATGATGTTGCCACCATACTTGGGATTCCGGTGGCTGGTCGTTCTGTTGCTTATAATGGTAGAATGTCATTTCAAGATGCTCATTCGCTCCTTGTTGACGCTCTGGGAGTTCATCCAAATGAGGCAAACGATGAGCTGCGGCAAGTTAGGGGGCCAATCTGTAAGATTGGAGTGGCTAAGAGGGAGGTTCTCTTTAATAACCGATGAGGATGGAGATGAATGATTGATTGTGCAGTGAGAGCATATCTTCTGTATTTATTAGGCTGTACATTATTCGCGGATAAGAGTGGCACACGTGTGCCAATTATATATCTGACATTGTTGACAGACTTGTCAAGTGTCTGTATATATGCATAGGGTGCCGCTGCTCTGGCTTATTTGTATCGACAATTGGGATTAGCTATTCGTAAGGAAGTTAAACAGATTGCTGGATATCTTACGCTGCTAGAGGCGTGGATTTTTGAGCATTTCGAGTGTTTCGCTCCAACGTCAAATATTTTATATGGAGTCACCAAGCCCCGAGTGTATCGCTGGCTCACTCGTAGGGAGACTACTGCTCCCCTACAGGCACTGCGAGAGCGGCTTGATTATATGAGTGTAGATGAGGTAATAAAAATTCTTATTTCATGACTTACTAAAAATTATCTATAGTATAATGAAATTTCTTATAATTGTTTTGGTCATGCAGGTCGCATGGGATCCTTAATCGCGATATTAGGCAGTAACATCCATTTAATCAGGTCGCCTTCTACTGTGGGTGCATTAAGTCCTTTGACGTTGTTGAGCCCTATCATCCAGATAGGATCCTGAGGCAGTTTGGTAGGGTGCAGACTATTCCTCCACCCCCATTAATCCCAATCCGTGCTACACGAGGCCCGACTGCAAATGCATATCATATTGTATATCAATATTTTAATCAAGTATGGGAAAGATGGAATGATCACCTACTGTCTGGGTTGAATCGAAGCGTTCCAATTCGACGTCCATCTGATTGTGTACCACAGTACATGGCTTGGTACGCACGAGTGTCATGGAGGTTGCTTCAAAACCCTAACTCCCAATCAGCTTATCGACCACATCCTCGTGATGTACAACCTAGTGCAAACATTGATTATGAGATGGTATGGTTAATTGAGCAATATTTCACATTTTTTTATATGTTTTTTATTGTGAATTAATGAATTAAACATCTTAGTTGTAGCGTAATGCGAGTGCGTTGTGCATCCTTGATAGAGTCATGGAGAAGGGCCAAGATGGATGGATTGATGACCCACATGGTATATACACTCACGTCGAGCAGGCCGCACATGTGCTACGTGGAATGACCATTGAAGAGGTGGAGCACACGGTTCGACACCCCAGCATGACTGCTCATTCGTATGCCCGCAGGGCATCGTAGGGACAATAGCTAATTTCATTTTTGGAAGATGACCAGTTACTTTAAGAAAATCATTTAGTTTTTTTAAATTTTGGTTAATATTATGGTGTGTTTTTTTTTTTTTATGGGTTAGAACATGGTTGTAATCACAATATTTGGAACACGGTTGTTTACATTTGGAACATGGTTATAATCACAATTTTGTTGAACATGGTTATACGGAAAAAGTTGAAAACAAATCAACTTGCATATTCTAAATTAAAAATGCTGTCCTTTCATCTTGGATATTCTGTTAGAGAAATACATGAATTCTTCGAACAATGTGACTAGAGAATACATGGAAAACAAAATACAATTTTCTCAATCCAATGAGACAGTCTCACAGGTTGCTACATCTGGACTTATAATCTCTTTAAAACGCCTGATTCGATCTTCATATGCTAATTCCCATTGGCTAGCGCAAGGATGACGGAATTCTTTCCACTTATTGGCAATGGGTGGTACAGGATGATCTGGGTTCATGAAACCTATATAATAAATAAACTTGTTAATACGTTCACATATTGTAATTAAATAAAAAAAATTTTAGTTTTCAATACCTGAACGAAATGGCAAGAATTAACACAGCCTATCGCTATCTCCAATCGAGTAGATACAGGCAATGGTGGTGACCTTAGAGGAAGAAAGGTTTAAACACTGTGCCATGCTAAAGTGAAATAAGACCAAATTTGTAACGAAATGCAATAAGATGCCCCATGTCAGGCATAGTCAACCAATGGTTGTACGAAAGATTATCCTCATAGTAAGATAGTGTCTCAATCAGTTCTTCAACTCTGTTTTCCACTCCGTATAACTGCTTGTAATGTTCTACATGGTGCAGCAACTCATGCAAGAGTTCTCTCTGAACTTGTCTCCATCCATCTTCAGTATGACCAATCAAAGCAGCAATCGCTCTAAAACCACAATTACCATCGGCTGCAACATCTTTGATAAGGCGTATAAAGGGCCTTAATCCTTCTGGGAACTGAGCAATATACGAACTGGGATTTTTGGATCTTGTCCTCACAACTCTAAGCTTATCTTTTTGTCTTTTCTTCTGTTCCAACGGTGCCTTAACCTTAATGGATGAAGGTGAGTGACTGTCCTGTGCAGATTGAACCAACTCAAAGGCACTTGGTTCCTTTTTGGTGGATGTATCAATCCTAATGCGTGGTCGCCCACGGGTTCGTGACTTTGCTTCTGGTTCTAACAAGAATGTACTGTCAGGCTTTGATAGCTCCCTCATCTTCTTTAAGAGTTGCAGTTTTCTTGTTTGATCAAAATCATTGAACCTCTTTTCAAGTAACTCTAACTCCGTCTTACAGTCTAACTCCATATTATAGCTCGAAACGGTACTCGGATTCATGTCAAGCTTGACCCAATACGGATGTATACACTGTAGGGGAATTGGCTGTCCTTCTGAAACATATGTAGCAATCTCATGTGCACATGGTAACCCATGTGTGGAACGGATAATACAACCACATGCAATCTTATCAATTCTAACCAGATTTGATCTCTTAGTTTCTGCCAAAATCTTTTCCAATGCATTTCTTGATATGTTCCCACGAAGCTCTTTAAATTTAGAGGGCTTGAAACTGTGTTGCACTATTGTCTTGCTCTTTTCGAATGAAGCTTTAATACTTGTATGCTGTAGTTCAAGCAAGCTGTGTGTTTTTTGCCCAATTTGTCTCAAAAGTACCCTGAGATGATCCAAGTTGTCTCTTTAACTGTGAATGTGAAGACTCAGCCCCTATATAAACAACATAATAATTAATAATGCATTATATACAAATAAGCATAAGCATCAATTCATTCAAATTAAAGTATAGGACGTACCGGTTTGACGTAGTATTTTCAAAATGCATGCATTTATCAACCCACGCAGATACAAATCTCTCCTTGTATTCATTTAACCAACTCTCCTTGACGTACTGAAGTGTTGATGGATATGTTGTGAACTCTTGGTTTAGCTTACGCAGATGATCAATATACTATTCTTCAGTGGAGGCATGGACCAACATATTCCAATGCAATATAAATCTATCCCACTTCTCCTTGGTCTCGAACAATTTCTTACATTTTGCTAGGACATTCTTATTTATGTGCCATTTGCATAATAGATGCGTTGCAGTAGGGAATATGGTGTTGATGGCTTTTAGTAGTGCCAATTCTCTATCTGTGACAATAACTTTTGGAAAGAGCGTCCTCACCAATGAGAGAACGTAAAACACCCAAAGCCCATGTATAGTTGTCTTCACGTTCGGCTTTCATGTAAGCAAAACACACAGAGAAAGTCATATCTGTTGAGGTCACTCCTACAATCTCCAGTAGGGGTATGCGATACCGGTTTGTCTTGTAAGTGCAATCCATTATTAAGATATGAGGAAATGATCGCAACAACTGTATGCTTGTTGGATGCGCCCAAACCAAATCGGTAACAACGTCACTGTCCTCATTGTTCCTGTAACGTTCAATGTACTTATGCTCTGTCAACTTTTCCATCAGTTGTTGCATCTGTGTTCTCCCACCCCACTCAACAACTCTGTGCCTATGACGTGCATTGTAAATGGTCTTCATTGTAGTCACATTTAAGGCACTTTTTTCTTTTAATGTAACCAAAATATCTTTTGGTCGTACCATGCTCTTAGACATATCTACCATCAGTTTTGTTTCCTCTTCTGTTAGTCTCCCTGCGAATGAATGACCCTCTAGATACTCTGTAGTAGAGTGATTATGTATACCACATGCAAACTTCCAACATCCAATCATCAAAAGTGTCAGCTTCTTGCCCTTTAATGTAAAAGGGCATCCACATTTCTTCGATCCTGTTTGCTTGATCTTCTTTTTAGTAGGCCCCTCGTCTTTGGTCTTACAATGCTTGAATTGGCCCACTTCTCTCACATGCTAGGACAACCCTAGCTTTTATTCCAGGCCTTGCTGCATTTGATACCTTTATGACAATGACAAAACCATTTCTTTTACCCACATCACGAGCCCAATTCACTAATGCATCTCGGCTGTGAAATATCTAAACACATAACCATTGAATCAGACATTAGTAATACACAATAAGTAAGTATATTGAAATTTTAATATAATGTCTTACTTCTTCGGTAGTAAACACATCTGTAAAGTCCATTACATAGGCTGATTGAACTTGGCTTTCTTCTGTGGAAAGCTGCAGTAAGGAAAAAGTGGTATCAGTATCGTTCGGAAAAAAAATCCGAACATAAAGCATGTGTTCGACAGATAATTTCCGAACAATTGACTTATGTTCGGAAATAAAGTATCGAACAAGTCTCTTATGTTCGAATATAAATATTCGAACATTTGGGGAATATTCGGTATCGTATGGCCGAACATTTCAAAAATGTTCGGACATACCAGTCCGGACATATCGCGAACAACTACAATACAGAACTTGAAAAATTTGACAAAAACAACCAAATACTCAACCATACTAACCTTTTCGCTTTTAGTAGGATTAAAACACACGATTTCCTTTTTCATTTCCTTGTCCATTGCAATATTTGGTTTGATTCAACTACAACAAAATAGTTTGGTGAGAGCAAGGGGGAAAAGGAACAAGGAAGAAGGTGAATTGTGGGTGAGTGGTGCAATGTTGTAAAGAGATTGAAGGGAGGAATAATGAGAGTCAAAGAAGAAGGGAAATGTGGGGTGGAATGGGGGAATGAGAATGTGAAACCGTAAGTGTTGTGTGAAGAGGGTAGAGATGAGTTATGTGTGTGAAGAGAAATTGGCATTTTCAACATGGTTTATGAGATGTCCATTTTAGTCATTCACATAATGATTTTATTGTAAAAAAAATTGGGATAATAACTACGGTGGGAAGAGAACTTTTCGTGGTGCCAATAGAACTACTCAAGATTTAAATATTTCCAACTTGCACATTGCATGGATTTATTAATCCACAAATCTTTGTATCCATCCAGCAAGATTTCAATTTCAAAGGCATTTTCTTGGTAACAGTCAAAGTCACACACAAACACAATCCTCCAAAACTAATGTCTTTGTCAAAGAAATCATGTGGTTTTTAGTTTCTTCATTTCATTATCTTAAATACTGTGAGATCTTATCATGTCCCAGGAAGAACAAGGCATTTGTATTGTATTTGTTAACATTTTAGCAGGCGGGCCCCACTCAGTAGGCTCTTCAATTTCACGTGTGTGGGTCCCACTCCCACAAGATCCAAACTTCAATCTGACTGTGTTCGTTGCCACGCAGGAAGACAAGGACGCTCGCAATTTGTTAGAATATCCTCAACACCAGCAACATCTTGTAGATAGATTTTGATACATCTTTCTTCATCCTAAGAAGAAGAAGAAGAAGCAGCAGATTGAAATGAATTGCCTGCAAAATCTTTCCAGGTAATCTTGTAATTCTTCTGTGAAATCAAGGAATCTGATCTCTCTTTCAAGGAATGCTCACTTTTCTTCTTCCTTTTTTTTTTCAGATTGTTCCTCTACCTTTTCGCCTTTACAAGGCCTTAAAGAAGAATAAATACTTCTTCTACCTTTAATCCATCTCTGGTAAAGTAATTCTCCCCCTACTGTTTTCCCTCTCTTTCTATCTCTCTCAATTGATTCATTCCTCCCAAATCGTTATATGTTCTTATTGGATCTGATTTGTTGCAGGGGGCCGCGAGATCTGATCTTTTCGGAAGCATGGCCATGAAGGTAGCTAAATTGGTGTTTTTTTTTTTCTTTAATTGGTTTTTCTTGATCTGGGTTTGTCTTACTGTAACCATGAGCTGTAGAAGATTATCTGATGGAAGGTAACAAGTTGATTTTACTTGTGTGAGGCCCACCATTTCTGGATCAAATGCCTCCTTATGTATAGGACTGGTCCAATTTTATGGCAATTAGAGTGATTTGGACCGTTGGTAAATCTTCTTTAATTGTTTTTTTTTCTTGATCTGGGTTTTTCTGTTTTCTTTTTTTTTTTTTAAATCTTGATCTGGGTTTGTCTTACTGTAACCATGAGCTTTAGAAGGTTGTCTGATGGTAGGTAATAAGTTGATTTTACTTGTTTGGGGCCCACCATTTCTTGATCAAATGCCTCCTTATGTATAGGACTGGTCCAATTTTATGGCAGTTGGAGTGATTTGGACTGTTGGATTTACATCTATGATATGTGGTGGTTTATGCTTGAAATACATGATTAATTAATTCAATGGAATGTATCGGTTGGGTTGGAGTAGAATGGGTTTCTCGGCAACTGAAGTGATGTAGAGCATTGGATTCACATGTATGGAGTAATTCTTATGTCTAGACACATAGTGTGTATGAATTCCACCTGGAGAGAAATTTGGTATGTATACTTAAAGGGGGAGAGTTGTGATATAAGCAGGTTAGATCAAGTAAAGGCGGGCCCCACCTATGTAGATCAGATAAGTGGCAGTTGTTAGTGTTGTCAGGATTGTTTCTCTCTTGGTTTTTATTGGCTTGTCTGTGGTGAGGTGTTTTTATGGAATTCTATTTCCTCATCATGTACTTTATCGTCAAATTGTTTGAATTCTCATTTCCTTACCACGTCTTTCTCAATCTTATGTCTGGAAAAGAGCATTAAAATTGGAGACTAATGAATATTTTTGATAAATTTAGAGAATTTGCGTGAAAATGATAAGGCGAGGAAATTAAAAGCCATGGAAATGTGATGCAGTGCAGTCTGACCCCGGTCTGGCTTTAGGTTTCGATTTCCAATCAAATTGGAAACTTCAGAAGGAACTTGAGGCGTGGATGAGAAGAAACTTACATGTAAAAATAGTTTCAATCAATTTGGATTCTGTGCCCAGAATTTTATTATGAAACTAGAGGGGTAAAATGACCATTGCTTAATAGTATTAGTTTAAGAGAAGTGCCACATATTATGTGTTTTTGTAGGGGATATATGTTGTAGGACATTAGAAATCTCTTTTGGGAGTGTTACTTGTATTTGTCTTTATTTATACATACATTCCTTTCCTTTCATCACCAGTTCTCCTCGTTTGCTCAATTATACCTGCAATCCTTCCTCACCACCAAGTCTCTTGTTCACTCATTCACACACAGTTGTACCGACTCATAGAAGGGGAGGAGCGAGGGATTTCCCTCCCTTTTTTTTAATATTATTTTATCTTGATCACCCACAAATAACACTCCAAATGAGATCTTGATCATTGACTGTCAGTTCTGGGAATTCTTTTTCTGGCAAGTTATTTCATGCTGACTCTTTTGTTGCTATGTTTTCATGTTTTTCTTATTTAGTGGTTCTCTCTTCTTTTTTTTTTTTGGGTGTGTGGGTGTGTGTGTTAGGGGGGGGGGGGGGGGGGGGGGGTGGTTTGCTGAAGTTTCTCCGCGTGTACAGACATTACTTAACAAATTTTCTCCAGGCAATTTCGGGTTCTTCATCCAATACTGAGATGAGTGGTGGCTGAAGTAGAGGAGAAAAAGTCTGAAACATACAGCAACAATATGACTCAAGCAATGGGCGCTGGTATGTTCAGACTGACGAAGAGCTATATGTGATGAACTTTGTTTCGAACATGCCTTTTCTGGATTATTTTCTCTTTTTCATGTTATTGGATGCATATCATTCACTAACGTTTCTCTACCTAATATTGTGTTGCAGTGTTGACATATAGGCATGAACTAGGAAATGAACTACAACTTCATTCGTCCAGACTTGATTGTTGGATCATGCCTCCAGGTGATCTCCAATCTCTATACTTTGAATCAATAAATGAAGTTCTGTCTATATAAATTAATCTAACCAGTTATTTGATGACAGAGCCCTGAAGATGTTGACAAGCTTCGCAAGATAGGAGTAAAAACCATTTTTTGTCTGCAACAAGATTCAGACCTCGAGTATCCTCAGCAGTTCAAGGGCTTGACCCATTCTTTTGAAATATATAAAGCCATCTTATTGCCTAAACTCTTCCTGTGATGATATTGTTTAATATTCATTGGTTGAACTAAGATGAGCTTCAGTAGAACACCCATACTGCCTTTAAATTCCTTAACAAGAATTTTAAGCTATTTTGGGCTTGACATTACTGCAATACAAGAATATGCAGGACAGTGTGATGACATTCAGCACTACCGTGCCGAAAATCAGGTGAGTCAACCTTGAGCTGGATGTTTGTCCCATATGTACCCATAAATTTCATTTGATTGGTAATCTAAAATTATTTTTAAAACATGAAGTTGTCATTATACTTTTTTGTGCTTTCTGAGTTGTATGCAATGCTCTTTATACATTTACACATGGATTTATTCAAATATGAACACCTTGCACGGCTTATATAAGTGAGTCAACCTTGCACGGCTTTATACATGTACCATGGGATCTGGTAGAGTCTAGAATCCCATCCCCTCCAGTGGTATATCCTTAGGTTTCAGTTCAATAGGAGTGGGTCCCGCCATCAGATTCATCACATGATGAAAACGTCATTGAGCTCAGTCTGATGGTGGGACCCGCTCCTATTAAACTGAATTATGAGGGTATACAATTGGAGAGGATGGGGTTCAAGATAAACAGTTAGGATTATCATCATGTAAGCCCCATGGTTGAGTTCCGCGCATGCATATATTGATCTTTAGAGAGAGAGAGAGATAGCCTTTGATGGTTGAGTTAAGAGCGACGAGTGCAGTTCAAGAGAGGGTTGTGGAGATGATCGCTAGGATGAGACGGAGGTTTCTCATGGAGGCGCAGAGATTGAAGGGAGCTAAGGATAAGCGAGATAGGGGGGAGGGGCCAAGGCAGGATCAGGGCAGAGAGCTGAGAGATGGAGAGGAATTAGTTTTTTATCCCCCCTATATATGTCTTCCCCAGTCCGTTGGATGAGACAGAACATCCAACATCTCCCATTAAGTCAGCCGCCATGTTGTATATAGGTATATGAAGGCGTCTGTATCCAATAAAAAATCCACATATATATATATACACACGTATAACATATTTGGATTGGGGTATTGAAGATTATGTTGTGCTAAGAAGGTACGCCATGAGAGGTAAAACTCTAAAGCCCCTTTGGGACCCACTTGGATGCATGCCATTCACGTGATATGAGGGTAAAAATCTAAAGCCCCTTGTAGGATCCACTTGGATGCCAATGCCATTCCTGGAGAGGCTCATGTTGTGATAGAAAGGTCTCGTGATGGATACAATTTCAGGCAAAAATCATCTCAATCAGATCATTACAATCATCTTGATGGTTTTCTTAACCTACATTTTTTAAAATAAAATTTAATCCAACTTTAAGTATAATTCATATTTGTGTCAAATTAGGGCGAGTGTCAATTCACATGGGATTAGTGAGTTTGAGGGGGATGGATTTATCATTGGGGGACAGGGGACTCATGTGGTGGTAAAAAGTTACCTCTTATGTAATCTTGTGATAGAGCAGAATGTAATCTTATATATACAAGGCTGTTTTACTATCATCATCACAGTAAGTACCTTATCCTTTCCATACACTACAAAGAATTTAATTTAGAATTGCTTCACTATTTTGCTGTCCTGATTTGCATTTGATGACTTGTGAAATATTAAAATTGATCTCATTTCCTGGAGTTGAATGCATTAATCAACACCAAGTGTCCTAACATCGGTAGACTGAAGTTACAAAGATGGGACGAGATACTGGCATTACTTTTTCTCGAGTTAAATTGTTGAACTCATAAAGCAGACACCATATACCTGGGATGAGTCTGAGCTGATGACGATGCAGTGTCCTAACAATATTTTACTTATTTATCTTTGATGTGAACTAAAATTTATTGAGTAAAAAGGAGTAGAAAAAAATCACTACAACATACAGTTATATACTTAGAATAGAGAGGGAAAATAAAAATGTTTCTTTCTATATTTAAGTTACCTGTAACCATTTCCAGGAACATGCACCTCTGTATTATCTTAAGTTTTTTGCATTATATTCTGCTACATAGTTTTCTGATTTGAGATGAAACAGGGATTTGATCCATTTGATTTGCGATCGAGGCTTTCCAGCTGTTGTTAGCAAATTATACAAGGCCATAAATCGTAATGGGGGCATTACTTATGTGCATTGCACTGCTGGACTTGGTAGAGCTCCTGCTGTTGCGGTAAGCGAGTCTTGTTTCTGAAGCAACTGTTTTGTTGGATAGTTATTATGGTATACCTGGAATATAAAACTAACCCACATCTTCTTATCATCTAGTTTGCTCCAGATGAAGTCATTAACCTCACATCCTTTATTATAATTTACATGTGATGCTTGTTTGAGGAAGTTCGCCCCTCTCTCCCTTGCTCATGTCCTTATTGCACTTCTCTCTTTGTTTACAACTTCATGTCAAATCTTGATTAAATGGTTTTTCTGCACCTCAGTTTGGGGATGACATCAGCAACTGAACTGCTGATGCCACATCCTACAGTATGTATGTTGGTGGCTTGAGAAGAGGCCAATGCACATATCATTGGATTCTCATGATTTTTGGAAAACTGTTGTGTTCTTTTACTTTATCTTTGGAATAATTGGAGATGATTTTCTAGTAGTAATACAAGTCTTTAATCCTCTTCTCGTTGCATATATCTGTCTCATACTTACCACCCGCTACAGATTTTGTATTTGATGGTACTGCTGAGAGAGATCTAAGTGCTCCTATTATGTGGTTCTGCCGATGGGCCCTGTTTTTAACACGGTATTTCAACAGCATGCCAGGGCCTTTCTTTTATTTTTGTGTCTTCAGGCCTGTGCCTTTTTTTTTTGCATGTGTACACGCGCTCGCGTGCTTGTTTATGGATATGTTTGGTGGATGTTTGGTGAATGATTGATCTCAAAATAGGATTGTATACCCTGGGTTGGTTTGATTAATGGTGTTTGGAGAATAGTAACAGGTTGAGAGCAGTGTGTGTACTGTTTCAGGGATTGCATGTGTACTGTTTTTAGGGTTTTTTTTAAGAGTTTGGTGAAATTAGAACTCACAAATCTGACCTTGGATAGATGTGATATGCTAGATGATGATGATGATGATGATGATGCTGATGCACACCTAACAGTTCTGAATAAATGACATTTGGTGAAACACTAGAACCAGGTTGAGACAGTACCTCCATATGTCAGTGTAAAATCTGGGCTAGAATAAGATGATAGATCAATGTGTACAAGACATAGGCTAACCCACTCCAAATGATATCACGTCTTGTATACTTACAGATTTTCTATTTAGTAATAGTATCCAGAAGCGCTTCAACCATCCCCTTATGTTGTTATACACAAAACCATATGATAAATCTAGTCCAACGAGACCCTATGAAACTCATATAAAAGTGGTTTAGAAACTTAAAACGCGGGTTTGCAACTTTTTTATAATAAATTTTAAAATTAAAAAAATTATACCTGCAGTATTTAGACATGTCCTGTTTTATTTTATTTATTTATTTTTTGATTGGTAACATGACTTGAAGAGTACCTTCCACTATGCCATGGGTCCTTGTCCTTGTCCTGTTTTAATTGTTTATTAATAAAACTAAGTAAATCAGTATTATTTAAGAACTTTTCATGTGAAGAGTTTTAAGCACTTTTTCATGTTTTTCTTTTTATTAATGAAACCAAGTAGTTAGGTGTTAATGGTTTGTTTTGAAGTTATTATTATTATTATTTTTGGGGGGAAGGGGGTTGGGGACCTTCGTCTTCATACCATTGAATGGCGAAAAGGAGAGATTTTGATCTTCAAAATCTTCTCCAAAACCATGTTAGAGACCTCCCATCCCTCTCCAAACCAAAACAATGTGCATCTTTTTTTCCCCCGCACTTAATGATCTTCCTTGTTTGGTGTGTTTGTTATTAGATGTTGTTGTAGTCATTTTCATTGGTAACGTATTGGAAGGTTTTATGAATAACAGTTGGCATACATGCACTGGGTACAAGGCTACACACTCAACGATGCAAATAAGCTACTCCAGGTAAGTCCCAATTTCTTCTCTAACCATGTATATTGAAATTTTATTAAATAAAGAGATCCAGGGTTTATTTAAAAGCACATGATGTGTTATAACTGCGATTTTGAGTTCAGTTTGATTCTTGTAAAACACTAGAATTATTACTTTTCATTAGTTTCGGTTTATTAAATGTTTGCTTGTGCATTTTGGTGAAAACACGTCACTGGCATAATTCTTGCTGACTTTATGGCTTATGAACAGTTCTATTATATGATTGTTTCGGAACAAGATTTAATAATATTTAAAAAAACATTGAGAACATCTCCACGTGATCAACAGATCAAGAAACTTGCGAACTGAGAGGTATGAAAATTTACGCACCTGAAAGAGCTATGATAATGTTACACACCTCTATGGCTAGAAGAGCACCAGTACAAGTGATGCATCTGACAAGTTGCGGTTTCAAAACGTGTCCTCGTCTTCTAGTTTTTGCAACTCCCATGGGCCCCAAAAGTTTAATCCAAACCATATCCAATTTTTCCTTGACACATTAAACCCGAAAAAATATTAGTATAAGTCTTTAATATTCATAGATTTTGTATGTAATCTGAACTGTTCAACGTTTACTCATGTGAAGATGGTACTCCCAAACATAGTAATGTGTTTCACATGCGTAAATTTTACAAATATAAAATCCACACATGCAAATTTACTTATGTAGGGTAGATCCCATTTTCATATCCCATGCATAAAAGACCGAATGAACCCCTATAGCTTTGTGTAAAGACCGAATCTGTGTGCGCCTATTCTGTAACAAGTTCTTGAAATCACCTTCTACAATCGCGTAGAGCTGACCTGTTTACTCCAGACAATAGTTTAGTGCGAAACAGTAGCAAGTAATTCTGCAGTATGTTCTTTCTTTCTTTTTTATTGGTAGAAACATTCTGCAGTATTGTGGTTGTTAGATACATAGTTTCATATTAAGGCTTCCTTGTGCAATCACTTGCCAAACCCCTGATTTCCCTAATCCCATTGTGATTACTCAAGGAGGATCAAAACCATCATGAGGAGACATCCGAGCAAGTGAGGTTGATGTGTAATTTTTCTTGAATGTAAATGAGTTATCAATTCCCATTTTTCCTAGTTTTTATTTATACAGTTTTATCATTAGTATCCGATTGGTCATTCGTAGAACAAATGGCACTGCATGTTTTCTAAATTTTACAAATGCAATAAAGTTGATATACGCTAGCTTTGTTTTATCTTTAAATTGCCAGAACCATTGATTCAGGTTATCATTGTCAAGGGTAGCTAAATATTCTCTGATCGCCAAATCCAGATATTATTGGGCATTTACAAAATGGATGAAAAGAGTGTGGCTATCTACACACTGCAAACGGCTCTTTACACACTGCATTTAAAAAAAAAACACAAATAAAAAAATTTCTAAAACTACCCTTCGCCCTAACGTGTTCCGCCCTAAGCGGCCAAACAAATCGAGATTGGTCGGCGACACAGGGCCGAACAAACTCGTGTGGAACTAATCAGATTCGCCAATCGTTCATCTTCAATAGAAATTTACATCTTTTAATTTGCTTCTCCATTTGCTTGTCGCTATTGAAATATTCGAAAACCACCATTTGCTTGTCCGTTACTTAAAAATCACAAATGACTAGGAATGAGAGATGAATGAGGTTGGCGAGACAGGGAGGGGTAGGGGGAAACTGGGAGAGGGAAAGAGGGAGAGGATGGGCGGGCGGCGACGAGTAGGGAGAGGGGTCGGTCGCAGGAGGAGGGTGGTGAGGTCGGGTAGAGGGGGCGGCCGGCCGGCAGGGAGAGGGAAGGAGAGGGAGGGGGTAGTTTAGGAACTTTATTATTATTATTATTATTTTTAAATGCAGTGTGTGTTGAGTCAGTTGCAGTGTGCAGGTAGCAGCTCTCGGATGAAAATTAGTTTTCTTTATTCGGGGACTGAGGGCATATAGCTTAGGGCATATAGCTTTCATATTATTAACAATGGGTTTTCTCGGAAAGGCTTTAGTAAATAATGTGTCATTAAGTAAACTCCTCATAAAATTTGTGAACTTACGAGGGCAAGGACCATTCCAAATCAATCCACAAGGAAGTCGAGTCCCAATTGTGTTCCTTGAATGATATTTTAAGCTTCTTGTTGGGCCAAACTATTATTTTGCTAGGCCATATTCATCTATCTGAATTCTGATCCACCAAGTGGAAGTCAGAGGATGAACTAGATATATATTTTTCTCCAAATAGTTGTAATCAGATTATGGTTCTGTTGAATATTATCTCCTTGATTTTCGATCCTTCACCCAACTTGGTAAGGATTGACTGGTGGTAATGTAATGGGAGTTTTCTCTAACAATCCTACATATATAGATCATCAAACATATGAACATTTTCACCATTAGCTATAACCTTAAGCTTGATTTTTAACTACTATATCCTGGTTCTCATGTACACTGTCAGAGTCAAGAGGCTCAAATGCATACTTTATAAAAGAGGACCTTTATTGATATACTTTAAAAACAGGATGGTGCCCCAAAAAATTATCATGGTTATTGATAATTCTCCATGTCATGATCATTATACAAGTTTGTTTGGTGAAGCAAGGTCTAAAAGTCAAATTCCTCCATAGATTTTAGGTTTCTATACTTGTCTAATGATTTTTTGTTTAGACCATTTTATGCCAACTGATAGGTCGTCACCACCTTAACTCACAGAATCGTTTCTATTCTTTTCTCAAGTATGGCTTTAAATGTTAGAATTGATTATTTCTTCTTTATCCAAGTCAAGCCTTTAAAGCTTATTTTAAGGATAATTTGAAATTTTCTGTCGGTGTTTGTGCACATCAGATAGATATAAGTTTACCATTAGTTAAAACTCAGTTAATGCGTGATTATTTTGAACAATTTGTGTTGCTATATTTATGGATTTTGATAGAAAATTGTCATGCTTTACAGATTTCCCTTAGATCAGGTCTAGAATTAAGTGATTTTATTCCCTTATGTTCGTCATGCATTAAAAATTTTGTGCCTTCTTTTAATTGAGTTCACAAGTTACCTATTTTCAGTATTTGCTTTAAATGCTACGTTTGTATAGTTCATCATCATCGTCAAAGCCTTGTCGTAAATATGATGGGTTTGGCTACATGAGTTTTATTTCTCTATTCCGATCTATTCTGAGCCAAATCCTTAGAAAAGTTGCATGTCTTCAGATATATTTTTACTACCTCCATCCATGTCCTCTTCGGTCTACTCCTTCACCTTAGAGAGTCATCAACCCTGCATAGCCAAACTTCTCCTACTTGCACCATTGGCAGCATACATTGGACATGCCCAGACCATCTCAAACGGGTTTCTCTAATTTGTTATCTATTGATGCTACCCCTAAATGCTCTTGAAAGCGCTCATTTCTAATTTTATCTTCAAATTTACCACACATCCACCTCAGTATTCTCATCTCTACTACATCCATTTAAACCAAACCAAACCAAACCAAACCAAACCAAGCCTTTTCCCACTAGGTGGGGTCGGCTATATGGATTTGACGACGCCAATCAAATCTGTTTAGGGCCATGTCCTCCGTTAGATCCATGTAGGCAAGATCATGTTTAATAGTTTCTTTCCAACTTCTCTTGGGTCTCCCTCTCCCTCTCCTACTCTTGGCAAACTCCATGCTTTCACACCTTTTAACAGGTGCCTCTGTTGGACGCCTTCTAACATGGCCGAACCATCTCAGTCGATTTTCTCTCATTTTATCTCCAATCGGTACTATTCCTACTATGCCCCTAATCTCCTCATTCCTAATCCTATCTCTCCTTGTGATCCCGCACATCCATCTTAGCATTCTCATCTCCGCAACTTCCATCTTCTTGACATGATTATGCTTTACTGCCCAACACTCTGATCCATATAACAACGCTGGCCGTACCGCCACCTTATAATACTTTCCTTTAACCTTGAGGGGGACTTTCCGATCACACAAGACCCCGAAGCACTCCTCCATTTGGTCCACCCGGCTTGAATCCTGTGACTTACATCAGTATCAATCCCTCCATCCTGTTGCACCATAGATCCAAGGTACCTAAAGTTTTCTTTTTCTACTATCTTTTGTGTGCCCAAACTTACTTCTATGTTACCAGGTGTCCTACTTTGACTAAACTTGCATTCCATATATTCCGTTTTGCATCGACTTAGCCTAAACCCTTTTGTCTCTAATGTTTTCCGCCACAATTCAAGTTTAGCATTCACTCCTTCTCTCGTCTCATCCACTAAAACAATGTCATCTGCAAATAACATACACCATGGCACCTCATCCTGGATATGTCTTGTAATCTCATCCATAACTAGGGCAAACAAGTACGGGCTTAACGCTGAGCCTTGGTGTAGACCAATCGTGATAGGAAACTCCTTAGTTTCGCCGCCAGTCGTCCTTATAGATGTCACGACTCTATCATACATATCCTTTATCGCCTCAATATAAGCGACACAAACTCTTTTCTTTTCCAGAACTTTCCAAAGAATCTCCCTAGGAACCCGGTCATAGGCCTTCTCCAAGTCAATGAACACCATATGTAAATCTCTCTTACCTTCTCTATACTGTTCCATTAACCTCCTCAGGAGAAAGATAGCCTCCATGGTTGATCTCCCAGGCATGAAACCAAATTGATTCTCTGAAATATTTGTTGTTCTTCTTAGTCTTCTCTCAATAACTCTCTCCCATAATTTCATCGTATAGCTCATCAATTTAATCCCGCGGTAGTTCGCACAGTTCTGAATATCTCCTTTGTTCTTATATATGGGTATAAGAATACTTTTCCTCGATGCATTAGGCATCTTCTTGCTCTTTAGCACTACATTAAAAAGCTTTGTCAACCAACTAATACCATCCTCCCCCAAGCACCTCCATACCTCAATAGGGATACCATCTGGCCCAACCGCTTTCCCATTCTTCATTCTTTTCAATACTTCTTTAACTTCTTCCCTACTGATTCTCCTATAGAACATATGATTCGCTTCTTCTCTAGAAATGGTAAGCTGCCCCAATTGTATGTCACTACTACTGCTTTCGTTAAATAACTTGTAGAAGTAGCTCTTCCAACGCTCCTTTATCTCCTCCTCCTTTACTATACCTTTCATCCTCATCCTTAATGCATTTAACTTGGTTTAAGTCCTTGGTCCGCCGATCTCTAGTTTTAGCAAGCTTGAATATCTCTCTTTCGCCTTCCTTAGTGTCAAGTCGCCTATATAGCTCCTCAAATGCCTTTGCCTTGGCCTCACTAACTGCCTTTTTGGTTTCTCTTTTTGCTTCTTTATACCTCTCCAAGTTCGCTTCAATTCGATCCTTTTGCCACGTTTAAAGCACTCTCTTTTAACTCTTATCTTGTCTTGGACGGCTTCGCTCCACCACCATGCCTCTTTCTGTACCGGAGCACCCCTTTAGATTCTCCTAAGACTTCTTTCCCTACCCTCCGAATACACTCTGCTACCTTATCCCACATATTATTTGCACTCTCATCTGTCGCCCAAACGTCTTCCTCTAGTACTCTTTCCCTTAAAGCTAGTTGCTTATCACCTTTCAGGTTCCACCATTTAGTCCTTGAGCATCTATACAACTTCTTTTTTCTAGTCCACCTTTGTAACTACATCCATTTGAAATAATTAAAATAATTCAGTACTATCAAATATCAGTTACTTTATTTTCTTCTTTAACAAACTACATATCTATTTATTCATTGGATACTTCTGATGTCATATTTCGATCAACCTTTGATAGTTAAATTTTTTGTAAATGTTCAGGCTACTTGAATCCATAAGTTTATATTATTAGGTCTCACTGTTGAGGAATATTTTCCTTTTATTAACTCCACCTTGATTATTTGATGCGAAAGAGGTTGTTAAGAAGTTCAAATTTTCCTTGTTTGCTTGCAGAGTAAACGTCACTGTTTTCCAAAGCTGGAATCCATAAAGAGGGCAACTGCAGATATTGTGAGTCACTATAGATTGTGTAATGCTGACAAAATGCCGTTTACATTCGCAACTATATATCACAGATATACATGTTGTAGAACCTGTGAAATCATCAAGCCTTTCATCTGATTAGGATGAATGCTGGTCCAATTACTTAAATGAGTGAAGTACTAAAGATGGCATTGGCACTAGACAATTAGTGCATCCAATAGATAGGACACTTAGGAAAGAATGGCAGTAAAAATATAAATATAAATAATAAAGATGTTATCATCCCTCCTCTCTGTATGACAATATAAAAGTGTGTACCTCTTACTTCTTAGCCTATTACAAACGATCCTGGATTGTTTCGTCCTGAAATATCAATAATGTTCCTTGGATTGAGAAACAATGTGGACATGCTTAAAGCACCTCCTTAATAATAAAATGATGATTTAATTATGATTCCCCGATACCTATACACAGCCTGTAACCATAGCCAACAGCCCTCCAATCATAGTCATTTTAGCCTCATTATAATTCCTAAAGAAGCTAAGTGGCATGACTTCTGGGGAAAACCTTTCACAAGAGGGATTCAATTATAAAGGCAATGTTTCAATAACTTGTAGTTAGAATTTGGATTTAAAATGGAAACTAAAATCCCATTAACATTCCATATGACTGAAACCTTTTGGAATAAGATGACAATTCCTGCATAACAATAAATTTTGGTTACCATTCAAATAATAATAATAAATAAGTAAATAAATAAGAAATAGAGAGAGAAAACCTCCCTATGCAATATTTACACCAAAACTCTTAGGTCGAAATTAGCGACTTGCACAAATTTCTTTCATTGGGGTGGGTATGGGCCAGGCCGTCCCATGCCACACCCACATTTTATATTTTCTCTTTTAGGCCCATGGGCTGTACCTGGACCTAATTTTCTCCCTGATTATTAAATAGGCTGAGCTTGGGCCTAGATATATGCTTAAATGCTCGTACTTGACACAAAGGGATAAATATTTGCAAATGGGCTGGGTCTGGGCTTGAATTTCAGTAATATGGATGGATCTGGGTCTAAATTTTAGGTTTGATAAGTAAGCCATCCTTGGACAAGCTTCTGTCTGTATGCATTTTTTAAACCTAGTATCTCAATCACTTGTTGGAATTATCTAAATACTAAATAATGGTGTGAGTTGAGCTTACCTATCCAACCCTCTCTACCCAACACAAACTATGAACTCGCATGTATGAAGCTCCTAACTGAAGTAAATGTGTCGACCATATTGACTCAGTGGTACCACTTTTAGCTGGCACATGTCTAGAAAGAGAGCTACAGGTCAAGATCCAGCCCAAAGTTGTAGAAAACGTGATCCAGTTCTAAGCTCATCAAATGGATAACAGTGGGCCCCATACGGTTTGAATGGTTGGAGGACCAGCTCACCAGTGGGGGAAGTGTGAGATCCAGTGGGGCTTGGGCCAAGGTGGCAGATCCGGTTGAAATCCGGTGTGCCCATCACCCGCCAAAGAACACCCGGGATCAGTGGTGGACCCAAGATTTTCATTTAGGTGGGAACGGACACAATGGTCCATTGAAAATCTCAATCATTATTTTGCTGTAAACCCCCCCCCCCCCCCCCCCCCCCCCCCCCCCCCCCTCATTGATGATGTCAATGCTGTACCGACATATTTTCCTATTTCTAGATCGCACGAATTGGACAGAGCATCCATAAGTCAGGTTCACCTAAACTGACCTGTGACCTGTTTTACACGCAAGGCGGGAAGCATGGATGAAAATCGAGGTATCGAAAAAATTGACATAGTCAAGGTCCACGGTCCTTGCGGTGTGAAATTTGTTCCAAAAAAAAATCTTTTAAAAAAAAAAATCTAGAATAAAATGTAAAATGCTAGTAACCAATGTTTTCTTCCATTAATAACAACAATAAATCAAATTATCAGTCCACTTAACTAGTAACACCCCGTATCATTGTTTAATGGTTAACTGTTAAATATGTCCTTTTTAGTGTTTATTTTTATTTTCTATTTTATAAATCCGTCAATGTGACCCTTAACTAAATCCTAATCATTCAGAATAACGGTCATTCGTCTCTCCTCTTATTTGGTATTTAAATTTTCATTTTAATAGAACTTATGTCGATTGTTGAATTGATTATTTGGAAACAAACACTTTCTTTTTCTTAATATTTTATTAGTGTGTAAGTGATCAATTTAATAGTAGATCCAAGTTCTGTTGCAGTGGAGTTTATTAAGGGCCCATTCAAATATGGGAGCATTTATTGTAGTGTTTTTTTTTTTCCTTTAATGTTTAGAGTTTTCTCAAGTAAACTCCATTGAATGGTTGCAATTAGAAAAATAGAAAGTCTGCATCAAGTTTGTGAAATGAAGCATACCGATTAAAAATCTGAATCACTCGAAACAACTGCCCTTTTCTTTTATTGGTCCCAACCATATTTTATTCCAATCAGAGATGAGCCCATTTTAGGATTGATAAAATTTAATTAAAATTAAAATTCTGACCAATTTTATAATGGGTTCATCTCCAATTAAAATGAAATTAGTCTGGAACCGATACGAGACATGGGCATTCGTTTTAAGTGTCTTAAAATTTTAATTGGTGGGATCCACTACGGAGCCCATTAGTTTGCACTAAATACTCAAAGGAGCTCAAAACTTTTGGCCCTTTTACTTTCCAGAAGGACTGAAATTTAAAACCGCTTAAAAGGGTATTCAGCCATTTTCACACGGACAGAGAAGAAACGAGGGGAAAAAGGAAAAATAGGAGGGAAAGTGATGTAGATGGACCTCATACCACATGTATAGGGCCCAAGTATATTTAGGATATTTTATTAACTAATTATATGTCATTAGTTTCTAATTTTATTTAAGGAATTGTAATTAGGATAGGATTCTAGTTTAATTAATTTCTAGTTTAATTAGGTTTCTTGGGTTCTAAGTTATGTTTCCTATCTATTTGGCATTGTAGAAGATGGATTTTCAAAGTTTGATTAATTGAAATTAGGTTTTCCCATTGAGGTGCATTCTTGTTATCGTCTCTATAGAGACTTGTTGAAGTGTCTCTAGATACATGCTTCGGCACTTCCACGAAAGTCCTAACCCTAGGGCCTACATCAGAAAGAGAGAAGGGAGAGGAGGAGGAGAAGAAAAGGAAGAGGGAAGAAGAGAAGAAGGAAAAGAAGAGGATAAGAGAGAGAAGAGGAATGGAATGAGTGGAGGTAGCGGCGGCGGCGGGCAGTGGCTGGCGAGGCAATGGAAGCTTGCACGCAATGGGATCCGGTCCAGGTTGGGTGAACACCCCTCTCTGCGTCAAGGGTGGGGCAGCATCATTTTGAAGGTGGGGCATGGCCATATGGACGGGTCATCAATAGAGTCCTCCAAATCGACCAGGTGCGACTGCACCCACTCGCCACAGCATGGGTCTGCCCCTGCCCACATCGGAAACATCCAAGTCCAAAGCCTGGGCTTAAGTACCCATGGTTATTTACAATTCAATAGCCAGCTTTTGCGGTGGGTAAGGCCCGTGGCATTACAACATCAGAAAAATGTTAACCATGAACCTCCAACCATTGGTTCCCCCACAGTTTTAGATATGACCAAAACTTTTGACATGTTTGTGTGCCATTTCACTGGTTTGGTCAAAAGGGTCATCAAAACAATGGCTGTGATCGGGTATGAAGTTTACTTGCCGATATTCAAAGAAATTTTCATTTGGATATGTATCCTAGAACTATCGATTGTGAATGTCCACATTTGGTTGTGTATTATGGATCGATCCAGTATCTTTCTAGATACACATCAACTTTTTTTTTTTGGAAGATAAATAGAACATTCCAATGAAGAAAAATACACATAATCAATTAAACAAATGGGGAAGCTCCCTAACATTTGCGGCTCCACATATGGAGGGGCAACTGGGAGAGAGCGAACCCACAAAAGAGGCCAGAGAGGGCCAACCAGAAAAAGGAGCCCACAATCTGGGCCAAAGCACAAAACTGGACAATCCTATAAGAAAGACCCACCATCACTGAACCTTGAAAAACTTCTCTAGTTCGTCACTGTGTAACTAGCTGTGATGGTTGTTTTGCTAACAATAAAATAAAATGAAGAAAGTAAAAGAAAATGAGAAACGGTGGGAGAGGGAGGGAGGTCATTCAGCATAGTGCTGGGGATTAGCCCTTTATATTTATATTAATAAAAGACCATGAATTTACAAAGTCATAGAAGTTTTATCAAATTACACAACAATTCCTGAATTGAATTAAAATTATAAAACAATCCCTGTTTGAATGCCCACGGTGACAGTGATCGGGCAGGTAGAGCCTCAGGTTAACCCAACTCAACCAATTTAAGTCCAACCTGAAATGCGCGTGCGCTTGTGTTGGGTGGGGGGCAAAGAGAGTAAAAAACTGTAAGATGATTGATGCTGTTGTACTTTCAATGTTAACCTGCCTTTTGTTTCATTATATATTATATAATGATTGTTGTTGTGCATACTCAATTCTTAATGGAAAAATTCGACGTGAGAGTGGATTTTATGGTCTATTTTTGTTAGATTTGCTTGCACAAAGCACACACCTTATTTATCTCACTTATCTAACTTGATGACAATATTTTCTTCGATACAGCTTATAGGCCTTTCCAAGAGCCTTGTTACTTTAACTTGGAAAGGTAATAATTGCTCTACAGTGGAAGTATCTGGACTTGATATTGGATGGGGTCAGGTAATAATATTATTGATTAAATCTGAAAATTTCTTGCATGAGCTTCTTTCATTCTAAACAAGCACTGATTGTGCATTCTAATGTTTTAAAAAATTGCTTTGTCTTTAAGAAGTCATTTCAAGTTTATATGGATAAGGTCGTAAGTTGACTGCTAATAAGCATTTAGTTTGTAAGGGCAATTGAAATAATGTAGATAATCTTACAGAAAGATGTCTAATGGCCTCAAAGATTTTCAATGTGATATTGTGATGTGTGTTATGAGATTTTTTTCAGAACTAGTACACCCGCAAGTGTCCTATTTTTCTCAACTGAACTCCTCATAACATCTATTCTCAAAATGCTTGATTTCTAGGTTTCATTTAGTCCAAACCCTTTTGGGAATGGGGAGATTTCAAACACTATTATTAGAAGGATAGGAATAATTTTTTATATTGGCGAAGGATGGAAATAAATGCTCCATATTTCTTGGAAAGCTCGATATTGATTAAAAAGTTTGTCAATAATTCTATGCAAGTCCAGAAGGTTAAAGTAATATCTTTAAAGCCAAGTTGAGCTAAAATTAGTTTTTATATATATATATATATATATAGAGAGAGAGAGAGAGAGAGAGGGGGGGGGGGGGGGGGGGGGGGGGGGGGGGGGGGGTGGCAGCGGCCTCCCCTAAGCTATAGCTTAGGGGAGCATAAGCTGGATCGTGTGATAGCCACGTGTGGCCCAGGCTGAGAATGACTTTCAAGTCCCGCTTCTGTTTTTCACACTTCTCCCTTTCTGCCTTTCTAAACGTAATCAAACGAAGCAACTCCTTCCCTCTCTCGTCTCTCTCTCCCACTCGTCAGGAAAGGACTCTTCCTAAGGCTAAAGAAGTCTTCCAGAAAAACTTTCACCATTGTTATATATTCTCTCTTGTAGTGATTTATATATCTTTAATGCTCTGTATTCATGAATATAGACATAATAAACAAATCCCCTTTAACAATAATGATCACACGAGTTGGTCTTCACTAAAGCAAACCACAATCCAATACAGAGGATCTGAGCCTATTTTTATCTTGGTGGAAAACTTACTGGAAACCTGATTACAGAGACATAACCTGTGTGGAGGCATTTGGGTGATCCATTTCTACCATTTAAATTTATGTGTCCTAGCAACTCAGACTACCTGTGATGATATGATATGAATGTCCTTGTTCTTCTGTAACGATCGCGTTGCAAGTAACTTGTCTTGACGGTTACACATTCCTTAATTGCGCAACACACTCGAAACGGAATCATCTTTTTCAAGCACATCCAACCCATTAGCAACAGAGTCACAGGAACCGGAATCTATTTTAAAGAGATGCTTTTATTTTAATTTTAGAGAGAGGACATTGAGAAGATGAAACACCCAAATGTGGACAAGGAGATGGAGATGAAAGGGTCTCTCAGGAACCTAGCAATGCAACAACACCCTCACTCACATCTCAACATAATTCAGGACTGCCATGGAATACGTACTACAATAACAACGGTATAGAAATGTGTAGCCAGAGATGGAGGAACTGAAAGCTTTCTCAAGTTTGATGGCCATTTGAGTGGTCTTTGCGATATAGAAATGTGTAACTGCGCGAGGGAGAGTTGTAGCGATGCCCGGGAGAGAGAGACAAGAGAGGGAGAGTTGCTTTGGTTGATTAGGTTTAGAAAGGCAGAAAGGGGGAAGTGTGAAAAACAGAAGCGGGACTTGAAAGTCATTCTCGGCCTAGGCCACACATGGCTATCACACGATCCAGCTTATGCTCCCCTAAGCTGTAGCTTAGGGGACCCCCCTCATATATATATATATATATATATATATATATATAGGGAGATGCTCCTATGAGAGATATCTTTCACCTTTTATGAGAGATAGGGGTGGGGGCCCTTACATTTAAGTTGTTGGCATTGTATATAAATGTGAGGGCCCCCACCTAATCTCTCATTTAAGGTGAGAAATATATCTCATAGGAGCATCTCCCATATATATATATATATATATATAACTAACTTTCACACTACTATGAGAGAGTGTGTGTGGGTGTGGGTGTGGGTGGGGGGTGCGGACCCTTTGCATTAAGGCTGATGGATCCAATGGGTCCCCCCCCCCCCATAGGAGCATTTCAGAAGGTCAAAACCACATTTTTGGGAAGATTTAAGCACTCACGAGGTTGCATGTTTTGGGGCATGTTGTGACTTGTGAGGTAAAGAAAAGGGGAAGCTGGACTGATCTTGACTAGTTTGACTATGACCTAACGAGGTATTGAACTATTGAAGTCGAACTCCAAGTTCATGGTTGTAAGTCTCATCCCATTAAAGATATAAGCCGAAAATGTAAAATAGGAGCATAATTGCACCATCTAATTTTGCTGATTTTACTGACTACCTGGGATGCCTTCCGGAATTATTCCTTGAACCACCTAACTGGCTTAACCAGTTACATAAAAATAAAATAAAGAAAAAACCATATATGGGATGATTTTACTCTTAATTCAAATTAGAGAATGTCGTTCACACTTCTGGCATTGGAATCCTGTCTACGTTGTCAAAGTTTCACTGCTCTGTTTTTTGGCCTGTCATTTTCTTCAGATGAATCTAACATTATAATGACTTCATTCTTTCTTCCTTCCCTGTTTTCACCGAGGCAGTTTAAGCATTTGATTTCTTTCTTTTGGCTTTATGCTTACTCATTTTGGTTTGTATTTCTTGCAGAGAATCCCACTGAAATTTGATGAAGAGCGAGGATTATGGATTCTTGAAAGGGAATTGCCAGTAAGTTTATTGACTCTCTCTCTCTCCTCTCTCTCTCTCTCTCTCTCTGTGTGTCTGTGTGTGTGTGTGTGTGTATGTGTGTGTGGCAATTGAACTTTTGATTTTTAATAAGCCAGCTACTTTTTTTTAATGGTTACTTCATGTTTATATACAGAGTTCGAATATTGTTACTTTGCCACTAAACTCTAGTTGACATTTAATAATTGTTGCTTTCACATTTTTAATAATTCTCTTGGGCTCAAATTGGCCGTCTAAGTTAGGAGTTTTGACAAAACATGCATGCACATTTACACTGGAAGACATGCTAGTGCATCGTTAGCCTTGAGATCAAGGATTAAAATTTTGGAACCTGACTTGAACCCCTTTGAGTCGGGGTCGAATGAGTGGACTCAGCCAAGTCACACCGGGTTTCTTCATGGGCCTAAAAATATCCAAAAAGCATGAAAAAATAGATAAAAATGCCCCCACTTCTAAATTTTGCTGAATCTTTATATGTTAATACGATTTCATGATTCCATTGTGTTTTGTGACTCAATTGATTATATTAGTTGATAGGGTGAATCAGGTTTGATCACTCAAAGTAGCCACACAAAGGGTAAATCATGTTTATTTTGGAAAACTTTTTTATACAAAGAGCTTCATATGACAGGCACTGGTTTGATCACCCAAGTCTTACCCGACTCAGCTGAGTCCTGGGCCAACTTTGCCCAAGTCTCATGGGACTCGGCCGAGTCCTATGTAATCAGGTCCGACCTGACTTGGTCAAGGCGAGTCTGAGTTGACTCGATTGAGTCGACTTGGGCATTGCCGATGTTTTAATCCTCGCTTGATACTTGAAGATGGAAAATAAATATGTTCTGTGATGTTAAATTACATGGTAGAGATTAGTCCATGCTTACATTGGTCCACATTACAGAAGATAGTGTATTCCTTAATTTAGTTGCCTTGACTCAAAACCTTGTGGGTGTGAAGTGTGAGCGTTCCAGGTACTAGTGAACCAAGAACCGAAATCTCCCATTAGCTAATAGCCATTGGTTTTACTGTCCACCTTCCGTAAGGCTACTGCCTTTTCCCTAGAGAGTGGAGAGGAATAACATGGAATTAATATCAAATGGGAATTAACATAAAATTCCCATCTTCAGCTCTTTTGCAACCTTAATCATTTCAATTTTAGAGCTCTTCAAATAACTCAAGGTACTTTTTATAAAAAAAATGTTTTCTCATGTAACTTACTGGAAATGCATTGTTCTAATTAATCTTGTTTTTTTACACTTCTCAAAATCGTTTGCCTTATAATGCTCTCAAAACATTAAGCACAGAATATATTTTTGTAACTTTGATTTGGTGGATAAACGATGAGTTTTTAACATTTGTTACATGATTCATTTGAGAAAACTATACCGCAATCGATGCATGTTTTTAGAAAAAGTTAGGAACCGAAACTGTGAGCTTTAATTAGTACTTTGGTCACAGGAAGGACGATACGAATACAAGTATATTGTAGATGGTGAATGGACATGCAATGAGTATGAGCTTGTAACACATCCCAACGGCGATGGTCATGTCAACAATTACATCAACGTAAGGTTTTCCCTTCACAAAGCTGCAACCTGCCTTAATTAAGCTACTCCTGAACTGAAGGTGCCTCTTATTTACCTTTGTTGCAGGTTGATGGCAATGATCGCGACTTGAAAAGCAAGGAGAGGCGAAACCGTTTGATGGATTATGATGCTAATCTAACACAGGAGGATCGCGTTACAATCAGACGTTTTTTAGAAGCATATGCAGATGATTAGTAGTAAGTTCCAATTGGGAATATGCTACATAATCATTCATGTATGTATGTAGAAGGAAGTAAATAGAGATGAAACACTCATGTCAAATCATCCAGTCATATAGAATAATCGAGGTACTCATTTCTAAGTTTTCAAGAAACTTGTCTTCAATTTTGCTTCAATGTGTATATCCGGCTAAAGGAAGATTAATGGGGATTTAACAGGAAAAACCCTCATAAATAGGGTATTATTGTAATTGGCCCCAGTAAAAAACATCGCACTGATTGGGCCCTAAATCCACGTTTTCCTTTTTTTTTTTTTTTTTTGTCTTTAGGCGCAATAGTCGATATCGACTATCCCTGTGTCTATACTAAAGACCGAAACTCCTTTATTCCCATTCGTCTTCTTCATCTTTTCCCCCTTTTCCCCTTTCATCTCTTCCTCTATCTCTTGTTCTTTCTTGCTCTCTGTAACTGATCTCAAATCACATTCTTTGAGAAGGAGGAAGAAGGAAAGAGAAAGTTGGTGGGTGTGTGCAGATGAGATGCACGGAGATGGAGGTGTGCGCAGGGGCTGTGAGGGCGGAGTGCAGCAGTGAAGGAGGGGGAAAAGAGAAAAGAAGAGGAGGAAAGAAAGAGAAAAAAAAAGGAAAGAGAGGGAGAAGGAAGAAAGAAATAAAGGACGTGTGCATTGGCATGGAGTGCAGTGGGTGGCAAAGGGCAGTGCAGGGAGAAAGGAGAAGAATAGTGGGAGAGGGGGAAGGAAGAAAGAAAGAAAGAAAGGAAAAGGAGGAGAGCCATCTCGGTGGGGTATGTAGGTGGGTGTGTGATGCCAGCTTTGGTAGCTTAGCAGATGCAAAATGGGTGTTTGATAAAATTATCAACCGGGATCTCTCCTTTTGGAATTCGGCCATTATCGCATATTTTAGAGCTGAATATTTCTATGAGGTTCTACGGCTTTATTCGACTTTGAAAGAGCGAGGAATTAGAGTAGACAGTTCGGCGATTAACTTTGCTCTGAAGAGCTATATTGAACTCTAGAGTGCGGAATTTGGAAGAGCAATTCATGGGGATTGTGTCAACCCTAATGTTAAATATTGATCGGTTCATGGGTTCATTTCTTGTGGGGTTGTACTCCAAATGTGCGGTCTGCATCGAGGATGCACGGCATGTGTTTGATGAAATGACTAATAGGGATGTTGCTTATACATCCATGGTTACTAGCTATTCACAATTATCAGATTGTCGTGCTATGGAGGCTTTTGGAATTGCGTGTGACATGCAAAAAGAGGGTGTTGATCCTAATCGGGTGACTCTGGTGAGCTTGCTCCAAGCGGCGTCACAGTTAGAAGTACTACTAAAAGGTAAATCCATTCATGCGCATGCAATTCGAAGAGGCTGTGACCATGATGATGAAATTCTTGAGACAAACCTCATCGACATGTATATGAAATGCGATGCTCCCCACATGGATTAGTTGATGAGGCTTTTGAAATATTTGGTGGGCTGGTTGAAGCGGGTATAAGACCAAACCCTGTAACAATGCTTAGCATGCTTTCTGCGGCTGCTGATCTAACAGACATAAGAAATGGCAAGTGTATCCATGGTTACATATTGAGACATGGATTTGAAATGGTTGTTGAAGTTGAAAATCAGATTCTAAACATGTATGTGAAGTGCAACAAAATTGATAATGCAAAGGAGGTGCTCAACAGAATAATAAATAAAGACTTAGTGTCCTAGACATCAATTATGATGGGTTATGTACATCATGGGCTCGTAGATGAAGCTCTAGCTATATTTTATTTAATGCGAGGAGTAGGAGAAGAACCTGATTCAGTCACTCTTATATGTTTGCTTCAGGCCTTTTCTCTATACAGGTTTATGTAATTTTCTTAGTTGGTTAGTAGAAGTTTTTGGAAGGTTGTTTGGACAATAAACGGAGAGGTCAAACATAGACACTTACTTTCTTTACTTCGTAATTGAAATTGTGGAACTTGTGGGCAGTGGTTGTGGAACTTCTATGGTTTTGGGCAGTTGGATTTATGTTGTGGAACTTCATGTACCATTATTTGAAATTGAATGGTTTGTTAATGTATGATTGCTAATTGAATGTGTGAATGAAATGTACCATTGTCTAGTTTGTTTAACATGACCAATAGTCGATATCGACTATTTAACGGAAGCCTAAAAAACAGTCATAGTCGATATGGACTATTTAGCTGAAACATAAAAAACACAGTCATAGTCGATATCGACTATTTAGCTGAAACATAAAAAACACAGTAATAGTTGATATCGAATATGTTATAATACTATAACTTACTAAGTGTAGCTCTAGATGAGGTTAGCTAATCATTTTCAATAATAAAAGTGGAAAAAATAAAAACATTAATAACGGGACAATACAAACAACCATTTTATTATCATAGATAAGTTCTCAACAACATATAACCCAAAAAAAATGGGCGATCCTTACAAAAGGGAAAAGTATGTTTAGCACTTGTGATAACATATACAATTCCACAACTAATAATAAACCCATCAACATATATACATTCACAATAAATAACCTTTACAAGACACCAGTGATAACATATATCAAAGACAGCTTCCTAAAAAACCTTTACAAGTTCCCCAACCACACTGCACAAGAGTTTTCTTTCACAAAGGAAAAAAAACAAAATAGAAGTCTTCATGCTCACAAGGCCTCTCCGTCTACTACCCAAACACTTCCTTGCTTACTCCTCTTAACCAGCTAATAACAGGGTGATCAATGTAATGGATGTCGGACTGTGTAAATGTGATGGGACGGCGGTGAACACAATGCTCCGCTAATGCAACAGCGAATACTCCGCAGTCATTACCATTGTCTTGATGAGGAATGTCTTCCTTGATCAGTATAGGCCACAAAAATGGATCCGTCCAGCCAAAATGCATATACATTGCGTTCAACTTCCCAATCTACAACAATGTCAAAATGGGGGGACAACTGTTATCATAGGTGATGTCGACAACTTTGTTAATGAGTGTTCTTTAGGATTAACTCCATGGACAATGTCTTCATGAACCTGCAAAATATCAAATGTGTTAGTTGGCCAATTAATAATCAAAGCCCATCTTACCCATCTAGCGCACAAAAATGAAAAAAAAAAAAAAGACAAGAGAATGTGAGATTAGACACCCCTTTATAATATGCTCAGAAAAGAGGGTGTTGTCCATCCTAATCTATTTCTGAATGTTGTGGTTGCATTGGGCCAGTATCAATGTATCATATATGCTTGAAGCATGGCCAATGTCGGACTCTGCTTTATTGTTCTTCTCCACCATTTTCCTTAGCATCAGTAAGATCAACTGTGATTCCACAAACAATACTAGAAACACATGCTCCAAAATTTTCACTTCTAAAGAAAACATCTAAATCCAGATATTGCACATAAACAAACATATAACAAATATGTATATCCGCACCATTTCTCTCTAAACTTCAATTGAACACCATAAAAAACAGCAAAACCAGAATACCTTTGCTGCAGAACTGTTGCAAAATCCAATTACAGTGACAAGTAAACTAAAAAACACGGTGTTAAACACCAGAATACCTTTGAATTTTGTGTAGGCAATTTGACTTCCATTTAATTTATTTGGAAGCATTGATATTTTATCATATGCACTCATGGCGACTTAAATGTTTTGTCATTCAGAACATTCATCTTATTAACCACATCACTGGTGGTTATATCTCCAAAATTCATACTCTTTAAGTGCATTGACTAGCTTTTCATGTGATTGACTAAGATTGTCTGATCAAATTGATATTGGAAAATCTTCTGAAAAATGGCTAAAAGGTGGATAAATTATTTGGAAGTTGTCTTAATGGTGAGCTATAATTGTCTTTACAATTTTAGGGATGAGCAGGGGCAAGTTTAAGTTGGCCAATGGTGGACAACAGGAGAAGCCCTCCATGTCTTACTATAGAAGTGTTGTATTGAATTAACATTAAGAGAATCATTTTGGAAGCTGTCTTAAAAATATGATGCCTATTACTGTTTTGATGAGTATGAAGGAAATGTGAATGTTGTCTGTTTCATTTTCACTGAACAACAGAAAGCCAACCTCACAAGCAGCCTATATATTGAACAAATAAAAGATGAATAATTCTATAAGCAGAAATCGGTCTATGTTGGTTTGGGTTCCGGAAGTCGATCGCCGGGATCGGAGAAGAGACCGGAAAAGGGTGTGGCTGTTGCGACCAGAAATGGAGGACTGGTTCGGCCACTGTGAACGGAGAAGAAGACCATTCCTCGGTCTTGGATTGCGGCGCAGAAGATGAACCAGAGAAATCTGATTTAATCGAAGAATATGAGAAACTCAAAGGATTTGGGCTTGCAAATCTGATTTGGTCTTTGCCTGTTCATTTCTTTCTTTCTTTCCTTCCCCCTCTTCTTCTCCTTTCTCCCTGCACTGCCCTTTGCCACCCACTGCACTCCACGCCAACGCACACCTCAATCTCCGTGCATCTCATCTTCATACACCCACCAGCTTTCTCTTTCCTTCTTCCTCATTCTCAAAGATTGTGATTTGAGATCAGTTGTAGAGAGCAAGAGAGAACAAGAGAGAGAGAGGAAGAGATGAAAGGGGAAAAGGGGGAAAAGATGAAGAAGACGAATGGGGAATAAAGGGGTTTCGATCTTTAGTATAGATACAGGGATAGTTGATATCGACTATTGCGCTAAAAGACAAAAAAAAAGGGAAACGTGGATTTAGGGCCCAATCAGTGTGATCTTTTTTACTGGGGCCAATTACAATAATACCCTGTTTATGAGGGTTTTTCCCGTTAAACCCCCAAGATTAATTGTTGTTCCTTTAAGAATACATTGCAATTGAATTCATAGGATTCATACTATTAGTGGTTAAAAATGAAGAGCAGAGGTGAATTGCCAAAAATGAGCATCAAATTACCTTTCTAAAAATAGATTCAAAAGAAGATAGGAAATAAATATCCCAGTCATCACCCTAATAATTCAATACATAGGAAAGTGAAGGTCACTCCTATCTATATCTTCCATGGTATATCTTCCACCTGTCACCTCATGTCCTTCACCCTTCATTTTGTCAATAATTCTTTGGTAGAGTTCATTTCATCATGAATTCCTATGTATTTCAATGCAAATAAATGGGCACTTATTATTAGCCTTAGGAAAATGTCTTTCAAATTTTTTTTATTAACTTTAAGAAAAAGGCCCCTACTAAACAAATATTTAGTGCGAGATATTTGTTCTGTGTATATAGGCATCAATTTCTGCCATGGTCATATGACTTATTTGTTTAATCCGTATGAAATCTCCGTTACTAAGCAATGCTTTTCAAGACATCGGCTAAAAGTGAAGGATTAAAGATGAAAGTTCTCGAAAGGGAATTAAATTTTCTCCGCTTTCGTAGAAAATGATTGTCCATCCAATGCACCAGTAAATTAAGAAAAAATAATAATAACAAAGCAATGGTTCCATCTATGTTACCCTTCATCCTTCACTTCTCAACTCTTTAATACTCCTTCAAGAAAACCTCATTTAATATGGTAAGGGAAATGGGTCCTAAAGGTTTTGGACGGTTGACCCATTTGCAAAGGCTACCCATATGGTAAAAGGCCAAAAGAACTTATAAGGTGATCAAACTCAAAAAATTCATCGGACAGATTTAATTATGCTTAAAGAAGCAAACCTTTTAGCAAGACTATTAGTAAAGGTAGAGTTAGCATGTGATATGACATTTCTTATTTCACGATATTTGGGTGGAAAAAGTAGAGTGGATAAGCAAATTAATGGCCCTGTTTATTTAGCAAAACTCCAGGAATTCATGTATGAAAATTTTAAAAATTCTTCAAAAGCTGTCTCATGGGTGGAGTTCCTGAATCCTCCGTTCCACGGGAGCATCCAGAAATGCTTGAGGTTGGAATTCCAAAACTTTTCAGGTGGTTAAATTTACACTTCTAGCGGCGCGCGCACACACAAAAAAAAAAAAAAAAACTAGAAATTCCTAGGGACAACTGTCACATTGTTGTTTTGAAATCCCAACATTACAAATTCCATTCAGGAATTCTAAGTAAAGAAACAAGCTTATGATGGTGCCACTTACCTTTTACTCATCCAAAAGCTTCTCTCTTTCCTCTCACCACTTACCTTTTACTCGTCCAAAAGCTTCTTTCTTTCCTCTTTCTTTTTTACCAAAAAAATAAAAATAAAAATAGAGTGTGATAAATATTGTATAGTAAATTCTATGAAAAAAAGTGCTTTATAGTCCACACTCCCTCTCTCACTTATACTTTTTTCTTGGCTGCATCAGGAATTCAAATTCACGGATTCTAGCTACCCGCATACCCATGTCACCCATACTTTACTTTATACTATGCAAACAAGGATTTTTTGATCATTGGAGTCGACCAGTCGACCAATTGAGTTACTACATCAACTGATTTTACAGGTTCAATCAAATAACTTTTTGGATGAATTCTCGTCTCAAATTATTATATATTACAGCAGAAGGTTTGGATTCAATTTTGACTCACACCATATACAACAACGTTTCAGTTAAAACTAGACAAATCATCTTCCAATATGGGTAATCGAAGTTCATTTCCTTTTTGCGGATTGAATCCTTTGGATTTTTGGTGTCGGTTATGGTAAAAAAATCCCTATATATTGGGGCAATATAAGTACGTTTTTGGCCAATTTCTAAGTAAAAAGTCTACTTGGACAAACTCTTGGGACCGGATTTTGGATCAAAACCTTGGGATCGGTCCAAAATCCGGTCCCAAGAGTTTGTCCAAGTAGCCGGGCTCATTTCTAAGTCCCATGATTCGGAATTTCCATACTACCATTCCTATATGAAGTATTTGACATTGCCATCAATTTGGTGGAATTTAGTCAAACCCTAGTTAGTATCATACCATTGAAAATTTGGATCCACATAAAATCAAAAAGTAATATTGTAGGTTTTGATAATGAGATAAAGCATAATCAGCCGACAAAACATGGACTCTACGTACAGTTTTCTTGAGGTTGAAATTAATCCAGCCTAATGCAACCGAGCTTTTACAACTCCCACCTCCAACCAGACCCATTGCCACCCCGATCATCAACCCTATAAAGATCCAATCAAACACACTCTACAAATTAATAATGAAAAAAAAAAGTTTAAAAGGTATTGTATTGAACTTCTTGTGCATTCTACATGAATCAAAGATTCATGATGTGATTAAAAACAAGATTCATAAGATATTGATTGCACCCAAAAGTAATTCTATCATGCCTAAACAAAAAGAAAAGGGAAAAGAAGAATAACTCTTTATCATGTAATAACAAAAAGCAAATAAATAAAAAAGACCCGAAGTATAATTACATTCACATATTAAAAATATATAAAGGTATTAAGAGTCTGCATAGCTTGGGTTATTTTCATATTTGAGAGCCTACTTAGTGTAAATCATATACTATTTAATAAGCTGTGTATTTAAAAAATTATTTTGATGCTCATTTATAAAATTATACTATTGCACTCCGCATCGTATTTAGAATACAGCTTCGGAACTGGATCTTCTTTTTTTTTTTTAGTTGATGTTGAATCTAGATACAAAATACATACAGGTTTTGATGCAACATGGTTACCCCTCATATCCAATCCGTTTGCATCTCTAGCTGCAGGTAGTATTTAACCGAGTGCGACTGGATTTGGTCCATAGGTCCCTCTTTAGACTATTTAATTTACTCCAATAATCGATTTTTTTTTTAATAAAAAGAACCCTGTATTTGGATCCAACTTCAAAAGGCACTCGTATTTTGCATTTTTAGTAATACATTCATCGTCTAATGCTGAAACAAATAACTATTAGTTTAATTGAAAAATGACATAAAACCCTTTGTTTAAGATTAACAAATCTCCATAATTCAACTGGAGTTGGGTGTGTTCATCTGGATAGATAAAAAGTGATAACCAAGGGAGGCATGAATCCATGGGCCCAAGTTAAATTCAGGCCGAGCATAGAACTTTCAGGTTTGATTCAGGCCCAGCTCACATGTAATTAAAGCTTATGATTTCTAAACGGGGCTGTGTTGAATCCATGTCTGATGGGTCGGATTTTAGAACCTCTATCCAAGCCCAGCAATGACCTTTTTCCATTGTCCATCGCCAGTGAGACCCCCTTTGCATTAATCTCTCCAATCCCATTGCCATCTCCACGTCCCACCTTGTCCTTCAAACCTTTATCTCAGCATTGGACATGTACCATAACCCCTGAATTGCAACCTATATATATATATATATCCCAGCTGAGTATCATCATCATACTCATTCAACAAGAAAAGAAACCAATGGCAAGATTTCTAGGATTTATGTAAAGAACATGACATATATAACTGTAAGTGCCTAAAAATTAAGGACTTTGAACCAGGGATTAGGATCCTTGTTTTGAGTGGTTTGGATGAAGATTGTCGTGGCTCCGATTGGACCTGAAGAGGAAGAGAGGAAAACACGTCAGAGGACCCGGGCTGCAGGCAGCGCAAGGCTCTCCGATGCTTAAGTCAGTTCAGGGACTGAGTAAGGGAGATGGAGGGGAAATTGCAGAGTAAGAGTGTGCGTTATGGGTTGCGTACCTTTAGGATGGAAATGGAGATGCTATTTATAGGCGATGGGGATGACTAACGTGGGCGAGTCCCAAGATTGGGCTGGCCACTCGAGTGGCTGCGTCCACTCAGCCCATAATGCATTAAATGCTGCCTCACCTACCCATGCTTCATTAAATGCTAGCCTTGCCGGGTCAGGCGGCGGTTCTGTCTTTTGGGCCAGGTCCCATCGGGCCTGGTGTAACGCCCCAATTCCGGATACCGAGAAAATCGTCAAAGTACCGAAATTGGCGCGCTACTTCCCGGAAAATCCGAGAACTTCCAAGATCGTAGGTCCGCAAGTGAGGTCCAATTTAAAACTTTTTGAACAATAATGTAACAACAGTTATTATTGCGGAAGCGTATTATAAGCGGAAACCATACAGAGATAGCGGAAGCATAAGGTATCATAGTATATATGTCAAATGTAGAGGGGCTGAAGTCCAGCCTAAATGTATGGTGATAACAAATCAAGTTTAATTACATATTTTTCATTACTCCCCAACTCACAACAGATGTCTCTCAAAACCCAGAAAAGGGAACACTCAAACCCCTGCAGCTGGTGTCGGCTCTCCACCTTCCGGCTCGACCTCATGGTCGGCCGGCCCCCATCCGTAGTCGCCTGCTACGGGCACCTCAACGAGTGCGAACGCATCGCCCTCGAACTCGGGGTCAAGACCTAAGCACCAAGAGTGGTCAGATCTAAAGATCTGGCAAGTCACAATATAAAGATAATATAGAATGTATGCATCAAAATGAGTAGAGACATGTATAAGATTAAGAGAGTAACAAAGGTACATATGCTATGCAGTCGTGCAAGATAACAATGTAGAATCATAATAAGCATAACAGTAATAAACCTACACAATATGGCACATCCACATAAGCTGGTCACCGCGGGATATTATGCCGCGGCCCTCCCATACTGAACACAGTCGCGGTAGGGATCCTAAGCTAATGCTAGGGATTACTAACCCTGCAAAACATCATCAACATCATCCACAACGACCGGAGCCGGCATCACACCGTCCGTCCCAACAGTGCTCATCATGATAGCCACACAACAAATCTCAATAGCTCCTACCAGTGATGATCAGTCCAGCTGGCTGAGCTTAAATCAACTCAGTGAATGTCTATGCCGACTCGGAAACAATAAAGGTCTGTGTCTGTCTAGGCTTTACCTTGCGTGAACAAGGTCCTAACAAAAGTCCCTAAGAGGTCCAAGTACTCAATATAAACTGTGGATCATAGTCCAAGTCCAATCCCATCATTGGATCCATACCAAGGCCCACCAAATACATGGCCTGATCTATAACAGTCCATATGAGATACAAGTCCATATTCAATGACATATGATCCATTTACAACCTTAATGGGTCACAAGCCCATACAATCTAACCTCTCCATTCTAGGGTAATTCACATCCAACTTAGGCCATAAAAAGGGCCCGCCTAGCCACAGACACGGGTCAATGATCCACCAAATCAGATTACCGGGTCACCTCTACGTATTCCTAGGTTTAGGTCCTCCATTTTCCATTTAATTAACAGGTATGAGCAATAATAAGGACAATAGAGTGATAGTCATAGTATGAGGGAGATGAATCTCCAAGTACACGAATCATAGGGAGATAGCAACAGTCTAACCTAGGTAAATGGTCCACTCTCGGATACAGGTCCATCTCAGGTAATTCGATCTTTAAGTGAAACCACATATGCTAAGGAATATTGTGTTTGGTGCTTAGAAGTTGTGTGCATCGTTTGGTAACGTATAAAGGTCGAATCATCTAAGATTACATAACCTGGACTTTAATTAGTGGACCCCACGAGTCAAGGTTGAGCCGTACCATTGACTCGTGGCTGCCACAGTGATGGAAGTCTATTTGAATGGTCAATGGGCCCAACATATGATTGCAACAATAGAAATTAGAATCTGGGGATCGTCACTGTACACAGTGTGCTCAACCGACCTCCTGGCCTGGGCGGTCAGCTCGGCACACTGGAACCAGAGAAGGAAAAACACCCTACAGGCAAAGCCTGCTTGTCCAGGACTTCCTGTGAGTTCGGCTAACTCCCTGGCCTGGGTAGTTGGCCGTGCACACTAAGAATCCTGGCTCAAGGGAATGTCCCAGGTTCTAGTCTCCTTTGTTGAAATCCCGCCTTTTTGGAAATCCATCTCGGAGTTCGGCTAAGCAATGGAGCACAATTGATACTCAGTTTGGCCACCCAGCTCAGCTCGGCAAAAGGGCCTAGCTCAGTTCGGCCACCCAACTGAGTTCAGAAAATGCATTGAGTTCGGCTAGGCATTGAGATTGGTTTAGCTCTCAGCTCGGTTAAGCACTGAGTTCGGCTAAGCTCGAAGTCCGGTCTGGCACGGAACCCGGTCTGGCGCTGAGCTCAGTAAAACACTGAGTTCGGCCATAACACTGAGTTCGGCCGTAACACTGAACTCGGCCTTGAGCACTGAGCTCGGCCTAGACACTTAGCTCGGCTAAACGCGGATCTCATCGACCATTATGCTCGGCAGAACTCTGAGTTCAGCTAGTGTTGAATCCAGCCATCGCTGAGTCCGGCCAGTACTGAGCTCGGCAGTTGCTGAGCTGCACTAATGCTGAGCTCGGCAACCGCTGGGCTCTGCAGGTGCGGAGCTCGGCCATCGCTGGACTCTGTCCATCTCTCCTATCAGTGTTGTGTTCTGTTACAGAACCCAGTTCTGCGACAGGACACAACTTCTCTTCATTAAGCACAGGAATGGTGGTCCACCTCTGATCAGAATTCAGATCAAGTAGCACCCCATGGTCGCACAGGGCCCCTCACATAGACGTAGGGTCCTGATCTACCAAGGGTGGTCCTACTTCGATTCCGATCACAACACAACGAGGTGGGTTCTCGTCATTCCATCTCCGGAAACTCATTCCCGTGACCCAATTCTTCTGGGATTCTCCATAGACCATTACATAAACAAAACAAATCATTCCTACATCATCCACCCATCATCAACCAGCCATTGATCATCAAATGAGGTAATCCCATCCATCAATGGCCAAGGAACCAAACAAACATGCTCAAGGATCGATCTAAACATATATATTACAAATTGAAATTCTACTTCCAATCAAAGGAAGGAAACATGCAATCTAAACTACCAGCACAGTGCACTTGCCTTGATCGATTGAAGGTAGAAGGAAAAGAAAGAAAACCACAGGGAAACCAAAAGGCAGGGTCTCGGCAGGCCTTCTGTCGAGGATTTCTGGGGCGAGAGGAGAAGAAGAGAGAGATCGGAGGAGAGATGATGGTTCGTTGGAGGGAATTGGGGAAGAAGAAGAAGAAGAAGAAGAAGAAGAAGAGAGGAGAGAAGGAAAAAGGAGATGAACAGTAGTTGTTAGGGCAGGGGAGGGTTTTGTTTATATAGGTTGGGTTCTTGGGTTAGGGACAAGATTGCCCTTGGGGTTAGAATAGGATTAGGGTTAGGGTAGAGGGTATTTAGGTCTTTAGGTGGGCTTCTAGAAGATTCTTTGGTGCAAAACCCCCTATAGTAAATACAAAACTCTAGCTAGGGCCTCTAACAAACTAACTAACTCTAAGAATAACAAAAGACGCCCTATTGACTCTGCTAATTACACTACTAGACTAACCCTAGGAAAATACATAACTACCCTCACTAAGTCCCATAATTAATATAATTAAAATACTTAAGCTAATATATAGTATTCAAATTCACATTGAGGGCCCACCAGGGGTGGGGTCTCACATTCCTCCCTCCTTTAAAACATTTGGTCCCCAAATGTAAAAACAAAGTAGGGACATACCTGCGGTAGAAGATGTGGGTAATCTCTTGCCACCTGGTCTCGTAGCTCCCAAGTAGCCTCTTCCGGAGTGTGATGCTCCCACTGAACCTTCACGAACTGGATGGTTCGGTCCCGAAGCACCTTATCCTTGGTGTCGATGACGGCGACTGGCTTGGCGATGTAGGACGCGTCGGGCTGGATGTCGAGCGGCTGGTGATGCAGAATGTGGGTAGGATCCTCCACATACTTCCTCAACATCGAGACATGGAAGACGTCGTGCACACCTGATAGCTCTGCTAGCAGCTGAAGTCTGTAGGCGACATCTCCGATCCTGGCCTTGATCTCAAAGGGTCCAACGTACCTCCGTGCTAACTTGCCCTTCTCGCCGAATCTGAGGGTGCCTCGAGCTGGGGAAACCTTCAGGAAGACACGGTCTCCCTTCTAGAACTCGAGTGGTCTGCGCCGATTGTCTGCGTAGCTCTTCTGTCGACTGCGGCTAACCTTCAGGTTCTCCACTATCTGGTGGATCTTCTCACTGGTGTCACCGACAATAGATGGTCCATGGAAGCTCCTGACACCAACTTCCTCCCAACAGACTGGGGTCTTGCACTTCCTGCCGTACAATGCTTCGAACGGTGCCATCTTGATGCTCGAGTGGTAACTGTTGTTGTAGGCAAACTCACAGAGTGGCAAGGAATCCTCCCAGTTCTCCTTGTAGTCTAGGACACAAGCTCGCAACATATCCTCCAAGGTCTGGTTGGTGCGCTCTGTCTGTCCGTCTGTCTGAGGATGATAGGCTGTGCTGAAGCTCAACTTGGTACCCAAAGCTCGCTGAAGACTATCCCAAAAGTGAGAAGTGAAGCGTGGATCTCTGTCTGAAACAATCGAAGCTGGAACTCCGTGCAAAGAGACGATCTTATCCACATACAGCTTAGCAAGGACGTCGAGTCCTGCTTTCATCGACACTGGCAAGAAGTGAGCTGACTTAGTCAGTCTATCCACGATCACCCAAATGCCATCACTGCGTCTCCTGGTAGCTGGAAGTCCTGCAATAAAATCCATGGTAATATGCTCCCACTTCCACTGAGGTATCTCGAGCTGATGAAGTAGCCCTGGTGGCTTCTGATGCTCGGCTTTGATCTGTTGACAGGTCAGACATCTGGCCACATAGCCTGCAATCTCTTTCTTCATGTTGTTCCACCAGTAGTAGCCCCTCAGGTTCCTATACATCTTGGTGCTGCCTGGGTGAATCGAATATCTGCTGTGGTGTGCATCTGCTAAGATCTGGTCCTTCAGCTCCGGGATATCTGGTACACACAGCCTGTCCTGATAGTAGAGTACTCCACCAATCAGTCTGAACTCTGGCCTCTGGTCAATCTGCTCGATCACTCTGACAAGCTTAGGATCGCTGCGTTGACTGTCCTTGACCTCTCCAAGCAACTCTGGTTCCCATGCGGACATGGTAGCAAGCATAATTCTGTCGCTGAGCGGCTGAAACTGGACATCCATGTCACTGAAGACATCGGTCCACACGCCCTCTGCTGCTAGGTAACTGACTAGGGCGGTCTTCCTGCTCAAGGCATCTGCTACGACGTTCGCCTTACCCGGATGGTATTTGATAGGGAAGTCGTAATCCTTGATGTACTCCATCCAACGCCTCTGACAGTTGTTGAGGTCATGCTGAGTGAACAGGTACTGCAAACTGCGATGATCTGAATGGACTTCGAACTTCTCTCCGTAGAGGTAGTGCCGCCACATCTTCAGTGCGAACACGACTGCTGCAAGCTCCAGGTCGTGAGTAGCATACTTCTTCTCGTGTTCCTTCAGCTGGCGTGATCCATAAGCAATGACTTTGCCCTCCTGCATCAAAACACAACCAAGACCGGTCCCTGAAGCATCGGTGAAGACAACGAAACCGCCTGCACCAGAAGGTAAAGATAAGATCGGTGCTGACGTCAGTCTCTCCTTCAGCTCTTGAAAGCTGTCCTCGCATGCATCTGTCCATACGAACGGTACGTCCTTTCTCGTCAGCTTGGTCAAAGGGGCTGAAATCGAAGAGAAACTCTTGACAAATCTGCGGTAGTAGCCTGCTAAGCCAAGGAAACTCCGAACTTCTGTGACATTCTTCGGTCTCTCCCAGTTCACTACTGCCTCGATCTTTGCTGGATCCACAGCTAGGCCGTCTCTGGAGATGATATGTCCGAGGAAGACTACTTGCTCTAACCAGAACTCGCACTTGCTGAGCTTTGCGTACAGCTGGTTATCACGTAGCAACTGTAGAGACGTCCTCAAATGCTGCTCGTGCTCCTCTCTGGACTTGGAGTAGACCAACACGTCGTCGATGAACACCATTGTAAAGCTGTCGAGGTACGGGGCGAAGATCTTGTTCATCAGGGCCATGAACACTGCCGGCGCATTCGTCAACCCGAACGGCATTACAAGGAACTCATAGTGCCTGTAACGAGTACGAAATGCTGTCTTCTGCACATCCTGCTCTCTGACTCGCAGCTGGTGGTATCCCGATCTCAGGTCCACCTTCGAAAAGTACTGCGCCCCCTGAAGCTGGTCGAAAAGCTCGTCGATCCGGGGAAGAGGATACTTGTTCTTCACTATTGCCTGGTTCAGCTGCCTGTAGTCAATGCACATCCTCATCGACCCGTCCTTCTTCTTCACGAAGAGCACAGGTGCTCCCCAAGGTGACATGCTCGGTCTGATGAAGCCCTTGTCTATCAACTCTTGCAACTGGGTCTTCAACTCTCGCAGCTCTGCCGGAGCCATGCGGTAAGGAGCTCTAGAAATCGGTGCGGTGCCTGGCACAAGCTCGATGGTGAAGTCGATCTCTCTGACTGGAGGCAATCCTGGGATCTCGTCAGGAAACACGTCTGGAAACTCGCAAACAACTGGAATCTCCTCGACTCCCTTGGACTTCTTGTCCTCTGAGATGAATGCGATGTAGCCCTCACAACCTGATCTCACTAGCCTTTCTGCCTTCAGTGCTGAAATCAACCTAGTACTGCGTGGCTTCTTCTCGCCTACGAACTCGACTGTGTCGTCTGAACCGTCGATGGTGAGTCTGACTATCTTCTCGTAGCAATCCATCACCGCTCGATATCTGGCCAACCAATCCATCCCCAAGATAACGTCGAAGTCATGCATGGGTAACACGATCAAATCTGCAAACATAGTGTACTCCCCGATCCGCACTCGGCATCTGGGGTGGTAAGTCTGACACACTACCCTCTTACCCACGGGCGTAGACACAACTAGCGTGCAAGGCAACTCCTCTCCTACCCCACCAAGAACTAAAGCAAAAGCAGAAGACACATAGGAATGTGTCGCACCAGGATCAAACAATACTCTAGCAATCTGATCACAAATAGAAAGAGTACCTTCAACGACGTTCCCTGCAGCTTCGGCCTCCTCATGTGTGAGTGCGAATGCCTGACCTACAGCCTGAGGTCTCTGCTGCTGTCGTTGCTGTCCATGGGGCCTCTGGTATCGTCCCCTCTGGTAGTGCTGTCCCCTGGGCTGCTGGGGTCCACGTGCCTGCTGCGGGGCACGGTACTGCTGCTGAGGTGGCTGGGGTGTGTTGACACCAAAAATGTCACTTTGCCTTTTCAAGATCCAAAGAGCTATATGAAGTCGCAACCTGCCATAAATAGGCAATGCTGCTTCCAAAAATAAAATCTTGTCAGAATCAAACAAAAACTGCAAGATTCTTCCAGACAGCCAAAAGAGGAGTACGCAAGAAGTTTCAAGCCATTTCAAGATCATTTGGCCTAACTTCGCTTCTCCGACAGCCAAATCAAGCCTCTCGGCGGTAAAGCTCTCCGGGACCATGATTTCCAAGACAGAACCTATGGATCATCTTAAAATGACTCCAATAGGTTCCCTGTCAAATTTCAAGTCAATCGGACGTCGGTTGACCGCACATCAAACCGCGACATCTTCATCGCGATAAAAAGCAAGTCTGCAGGTGATAGGACCCCAAACGGCTTCGAAACTCAAACAAAAGCCTATGGTTGGTCTTATTTATTGCTCAGCAGGCTTCACACCAAATTTCAGGTCATTCCGACATCGTTTGACCCAGTTTCAGCTTCTGACGGGAAATCGACAACTCTGCGCGACAAAGTCTTCGGCTTTCTCAGGAAATTGGAAACTTTGCAAAATAAAATGCAAGGATTCTCATCAGGTTTCCTACAAAGAAATCAGGCCAATAAATGATCAAAATGTCAAAGAAAAGTACAGAAGAAAAAAGAATAAAAAAAGAGCAAAAACGGACGCAAAACGGGACCAAAAAGGGGGAAAACCCCCCCAGGGTCGCAGACCCCTGCGACCCTGGGCCAGGGTCGCAGGCCCCTGCGACCCTGGCCCAAGGTCGCAGGCCCCTGCGACCCTGGGCCAGGGTCGCCGGCGACCATGGACCCCGGGGTCGCCGGGAAAGCCCCGGAAACCCCGGTTTTCGCCGTTTTTTCGCGATTCGAGGGGTCCAGCCTCTGGTACTTTCCAAAATTCATGATTTTGAGACACCAAGTCCTCTGATATCCGTCCAAAACACGGGTAAATCATCAAGAGTATCAAAGACAGTATTGATCGCCACCCGGTCAACCAAAAAAAGTGTGCTTTCCACCCGACCGATCGAGAAATCGACAGGACAGATGGCACCGACCCGCTGTTGGCAACAAGCACCTGAAATTACATGGTCATCTGATGACGATCTACATGAAGATCCATCGATGATCATCAACAGAAGAATTCCAAAAGACGTGGCACGGCCCGCGACTCTTCAGCTGCTCGGCGACCACTTAATGCGATTAATTGACTAGCTTTATTACAGTCATTAATCCATTTCTTTGGACGGCCCAATCAGAAGCAAGCATTTGGGAGTTACAAGTCAAGAGATTCATGGCATTTAACCCATGAAACTCCTCCCATCATGGCGATTAAAGGCGATTAAATGCCCTCAATCTCCTCCGGCCAATCAGAAGCCAAGAAAAAGGAGTTACAAAATAAACAATTCAATTTTGTAACTCCTCCCATTATGTGGCTTAATGACATTAAAAGCCCATAAGCTCTCCTAAATGGCTACCAAGAGCCTATAAATAAGAGAGCACTCCAAAGGAATCAACATCACACAGAACATCAAAAAAATCAGAGAAAAAAGCACAAGCACACAGACAGAAATCCAGAGAAAAGAAAAAGAGAGAAAACTCTGCGGAAGTTCTACACCGGCCACCGCAACAAGGTGACAAAAGTCCCTTGGGGGGTACCCCCCCCCAAGGTCCTTGCCTTCTCCTCCTGCTTCCAATGGCTTAGATGTGGCTTTTCAGCCCGTCTACTCGGCTTTTTATTGGACATAGGACCTTCCTTTGGTCTTTGTCTTCTAAAAACCCGAGGTTATAGCCAAGCCAAGTGAATCAAATAGCATCCTCTGTTCTCATCTGCATGGATGATGGCGAAGCCCACATATGGCTTGCGACCGTCAATCTAAACGAGTCCTCCACAATCTCCTGAGAAGTTAGATCCTCCTTTTCTTGCTTTTCATTGTAGTTTGTATTTTTTTAAAAGAGACAAAAATCACAATTCTTGTCTTTCATTGTTGATAAGGATTGTAAATCGGCTATAAACGCCAAAATCGGCTATAAACGCCAAAATCGGCTATAAATGCCAAAAAAAATCGCCTTTCACGGCAAATCAAGAAAAATGTCTCTTTTCTTAAATATATGTGCAATGGAAAACTTGAAAGAAGTTGATTTCCTTTTTACTTGCGAAGGTTGATCTCCGGATCACCACTTGCAATTCCAAGTAAAAATAGAAAATCTGGCACACCCACAAAAAAAAAAAGAAATGTTGATGCACGCCCCTTTTGCCCCCCGGTTACGAAAGGGGTCGGAACCAAACGGACTCCCACGTCCGCCGACCTCGGTAGAACTGGAGCATTGGAGCGCGGTCCATCAAGCTGGCACACCCGGTGGGACTCGTTTATCTGAGAACACGATGCTAGAAATGAAATATTTGCATACCATATATTTTGCTCTATGCTTATATTTCTTTTCTCGATTCCTTGGCTACTTTATAATTGGTGGCCTATGTTGAATTCTGCAAAAAAAAATGAGATGAGATTTTTTGTTTGGAAATTTCTAATTCTTTGAATTTATTTCCATTCTTTCTCTTTTCAAAAAAAAAAAAAAAAATTTTTTTAAAAAAAAAAAACAAAATTTTTTTAGATTTCTCAATTTGGATTCAAAATTGAGAAACCTTGATCCGTTCCTATCGTTCATCGCGCTTGCAGAAATGTTGAGCCTGTTCGACTAAGGTTTTGGGCCATGGTTTCTCTTCGATGAGTTCGTTAAAAATCAAAAAAAATATATATATATATGAAAAAAAAAAACAAAAATTTTTTGATTTCTCAATTTGGATTCAAAATTGAGAAACCTTGATCCGTTCCTATCGTTCATCGCGCTTGCAGAAATGTTGAGCCTGTTCGACTAAGGTTTTGGGCCATGGTTTCTCTTCGATGAGTTCATCAAAAATAAAAAAAAAAAATATATATATATATAAAAAAAAAAATTTATTTTCTCAATTTGAATTCAAAATTGAGAAACCTTGATCCGTTCCTATCGTTCATCGCGCTTGCAGAAATGTTGAGCCTGTTCGACTAAGGTTTTGGGCCATGGTTTCTCTTCGATGAGTTCATTAAAAAATCAAAAAAATATATATATATATATAAAAAAAAAAAAAAAAAAAAAAATTTAGATTTCTCAATTTGAATTCAAAATTGAGAAACCTTGATCTGTTCCTATCGTTCATCGCGCTTGCAGAAATGTTGAGCCTGTTCGACTAAGGTTTTGGGCCATGGTTTCTCTTCGATGAATTCATAAAAATAAAAAAAAAAAAATATAAAAATAAAAAAAAAAAAAGACATAGACCACTAAGGTTAAACCAACTGTGTTCTTTGATCATGGTTGATTCAAAGAAAAGCCTTGTCCAGAGTGTGGAGACAGCTTGACTGTTCTAGGCAAGGGTCCTCCAAACGGGTTCATTAAGTAATCCTACCCTTACCTGGGGGCAATTCTATCAATCAAGATTTCATAAGACCGAGTTAGGAGGCCTATGTGTACTCTCTCGTTTTTTTTTAAAAATAAAAAAAAAATAAAAAAAAAAAATATAAAAATTTTAAAATAAAAAATAAAAAATAAAAAAAAATTTCAAAAAAAAAAATCTTAAAAAAAAAAAAAAATAAAAAAAAAAAAAAAGATTTTTTTTAAAAAAAAAATCTTCAAAAAAAAAAAAAAAACTTCAAAAAAAAAACTTCCGTCATTTTGGGTTTAGATTGGAGAAATCTTGGTCTTCTTCTTTCTGAGCACTGGCGCTCGCGGAAATCGCTGAGCCCGTGTTCAGATTGGAGTGCCTTTTGCTCTCTTTGATGAACCCGATATTGGCCTTTAAAAAAAAAAAACTCGTCATTTTTAGATTCAGATCCGAGAAATCATGGTTCATTTCTTTCTGAGCACTGGCGCTCGCGGAAATCGCTGAGCCCGTGTTCAGATTGGAATACCATCTGCTCTCTTTGATGAATCCAATCTTGACCTTTCAAAACAGAGAATCTCATCTCATAGATGCGGTCTCAAAACATTTGTGTCTAGCGGTACTAGTACGCCCTTTCAGGGTCTACTGTATTGCGACCGGCACATCTGTAACTCCAACTTTATATTCTTCTTACCTCGAGCAAGCTCTGCTTCTCGATAAGTCGAATTTAAGTTCACAATTGCTTCTAGCAGTAACTGGGATGCCCATTCCGGGCTTACCACACCTGCGATCAGAACAATTGTACCTTCTATGGCATTTTGTCTTCCTCATATTGCTTGGGTCATCTACCTCGAGCAATTTGAAAAGACGAAACCATAGAACTTCCCATTTATGATCATTATATTCTTGTGATTACTAATGGATGTGGTCTTGTTTCAGAAATTTTCGAAAAAACTAACAATGGCAGCTTCACTAACCATTACTTTCGACGAAAGCAAGCACCAACTCATGCTTCAACAGAAGCAAACCACGCGCACCTACAAGCGCCCCATCAGCTGCCGAAGCGTCAACTCCCTCGGCAACTCTGTAAACTCCGGGTCGACCTCGACTCCCCGGACTATCGTCTTCGGGACGCTGGGACCATTCCCACTTCCTGAGGAACAAGCTGCTCCCTCCAAGAAGCAGAAACTCGCCTCTCAACGTGTCACTACCGTGACACCAAAGGCGAGTACAAGAAGGCCTGAAGCCCGTGGCATCCCCACGAAGCCTCAACCTGCAAACAACCAGGTCTACACCAAGACTTGGTCCCCAAGACCTTCACCAAAACAAAGAAGGTCCCAGGCATCCACTAAGCCAGCATTCCTGGCCCCACTCAAGGAGAACCAGTTCTATCCTCTTGCTTACATGAAAGAGGAGAGACCCATCTCCAACCCGACTTCAAAGTCAACCCAGCATGAGCCGGCTTGTTCCTACAAGCCCAAAATCAAGTCATGCATCACAAGGCCTCCACAAGCATCTGCTAAGGCCTACAAATCTGCAGTTCGACCCTTCATATCTACAGGGGCCGAACTTCAAAAATTCAAAGCTTCGCTGCAACAGGCAAAGGATAGGGTTCGCATCCTGTCCTTGCCCAGCTACAAAGAAGACAGACTCGGCTGCTGCGCCCGAGGGAGCACATCCTTCATCGTCAGAGCCCAGTCAGAGCTGACCGAAGCTCAAATTGCTCGTCGTATACGCCGCCGCGCGTCGTATAGACAAAAGAGACTACAGAAGCAAAGGACTCAGCCTCCCACACTTCAAGTCTCTCCCAAATGGGTCGAAAAAGAAAGACCCAACCAAGTTGCTGCCGTCCATATGGTTGGAAAAACCAGAAGGCGCCAAAAATCAGCAACAAAAATCCATGTCCGACGTCCAATGACCCGCAGCGTCTCCAGGACAAGAAGACATTCAGAAGAATCCCCTGCTCCTTCAAGCAAAGGACAGCAGAGTGATCCTTCCTCAAGCTCTTCTTCGAAAAGAATGAGCCCCAGCTCAGTCACCAGGACAGTTTCTTCTTTCGAATCACGAAGGATGAATGTCTTGGCTACAAATTCTGAGCCACCACCCCACAATCCACCTCCAGAAGATGCGATCACCCGCATCCAGCAGTTGGAACAGGGCCAGCAGAGGATTGAAACTCTGATGGAAAACCTTCTCCTCGCCTTCCAAAATCAGGCGAACAATGAACCTCCTCCGAATCATCAAGATGACGAGGTAAATAGAGAAGAAAATGAGTCACGCGCCCTTACTAAAAAGGACGTAGACGGTATCCTCGCCAAAGCAAAAGAAGAGGATATACTCAAAGAGCATGGGATCAAGCCACCATATCCCTTATGGATGGACTCGGTCCCGTTCCCCACCAAATTCAAGCATCCTACTCTCCAAACATATACGGGGAAAGGATCAGCCAGACAGCACGTCATCCACTTCAAGATCCTGACGGGAGCTATTGCAGATCAAGATGCACTCAAGATCCGCCTCTTTGCAAGTACCCTAAAAGGTACGGCCTTCGATTGGTACTCCACTCTGCCGGAGGACTCAATCCAAAATTGGGCCATGCTAGAGACACGCTTCCTAACTCACTTCAAAGGTGAGGATCATCCCGCTACTATGGCTCAGCTGTGCAGCCTAAAACAGGGGGAGAATGAATCAACATACGACTTCATTCACAAGTGGAAAGCAATGGCATACAAATGCTCTGATGTATTGCCACAAGCGTCGCTAGTCGACATCTGCCGAAACAACATGAGAGCCAGAATCCGCTCCATGATCATCGGCAACAAATCAAAAAACCTGGGAGAACTCCTAGAAGCTTCCATGGAAGCTGAAACGGTGATTAAAGACCTCAACAGTCAGAAATCATCAAAGAAAGAGCCAACCGCCATTGCAACCTCTAAACCAAAGAAGAAAGAGGTCCTCAATGTGCAGACCAAGCCAGCTCCTCAGCCACCAAAGAAAGCTGAAAACAAAGCTGTTGGTAAGAGACCTGAACTCTCTGATGCCTTCAAAGAACGAGTAGAGAAGAAATACCCGTTTGATGAAGATGTTGATGAAATCTTCGGGGCTCTTGTGGCAAACGGCAAGCTCACCTTGCCTGAACCAAAAAGACCGGGCGATGTTGGCAAAACCAACGATCCTCGGTACTGTCCATACCACCAGATGATCTCGCATCCTCTCAATCAATGCTTCGTTGTGAGAGAGAAAATAAATGAGATGTGGAAAAACGGAGTCATCACCTTTGACAAAAACTATGGGTCTGCCTCCGTCAACATGGTGACATGTGGACAAACATCAAGATCACCGAAGAAGAAGATCACTACTTCCTTCAAGGTGATAAACTCAATCGAAGCGTCCGAGGAACTGGTTCCTTACCCGACACCAGACGGACAACCGATATGGGTACATCCCGATCTCCTGGAAGATGAAAATTGGGAGGTCGTGAAAATAAAGCCTACCGCTCGACGGCGAAGGCAGGCTAGGAAACATCTCCTCAAGCTCAAACGGCAAGAGAAGACCCAGCCAAAACTAGAGGTCAAAGAAAAGGCAGAGGCTTCCTCTACCGCTTCACTGGAGGTAATAAAAACATCCCTTCCAGAGACTTCAAAGGGGGTAAGGAAATTCACTCTCAGTGATTTCATGCCACCTCAATTCAGAGAAGCCATGCAGGAGACATCATACTCTTGCAATTCGGTAGTTGGATTCTCCATTGATGGATACGAGTCCAGCGACACCGATGATGGATTCGAACCCAACTACACAGATGAGTGGGAGGAGTCCCTTGAAACAGGAGAATATCTCTCCGATGAAGAATGGGTTCCTGAGTCTCATCTTATGCCAGTAATCTGGTATAACCCCCTACAGCCACAAGGATCCTGGTCTGATGATGAAGAAGACCAAGAGGCTGTACAAGAAAATGCTGCTGACCCAGCACCTCTCATTACTCCAGTGGAAATCAACGATGTTGAGCCACAAAGAGATGATGAAGAAGAAGATCCGGCTCCCATACCTGATCTTGAAGAATATGCAAGGATCTTGCAGCGACTCGCTCTAGAACAAGAGCAAGAACGCGTCAACGAGCCTCCTCGCAATCCAGAGCCTGAAGTCCCTGAAGACCACCAGGTACATCCTCCCTTAACTCCTGAAAATGGAGAAAATTGCTGGATAGACGATCCTCTCACATCCGAGGATAAGTCTGACTCCGATCAGGCAACGTCTCCCGTCAGAGCTTCCTGTAATGTGATAATTCGGGATTATAGCTCTTCCGAAGCATCGTCTGATGAGAAGTCTTCCTCCGGCTTCGCAAACACAAACTGCGAATGAATCCATTGAAATGCTTCTTCGGCGTCTCGTCGGGTAAGTTCCTCGGATTCTTAGTTCGGAAAGCTGGAATAGAGCTTGACCCCATAAAAGTCAAAGCCATTCTAGAAATGCCCTCTCCAAGAACCTTGAGAGAACTCAAAGGGCTTCAAGGGAGATTGGCCTACATCAGACGGTTCATCTCCAATCTTTCGGGGAAATGCCGTCCATTCTCCCGGTTGATGAAAAAAGGTGTAAACTTTGTTTGGGATGCTGACTGTGAAGCTGCTTTCCAAGACATCAAGTCATACCTGACAAAACCTCCAGTGTTAGCTGCTCCTACCACTGGAAAACCATTCATCTTGTACACAAGAGCCCTTGATCACTCTTTGGGAGCTCTGCTTGCGCAAGAAAATGATCAAAGAAAAGAAGCTGCTCTATATTACCTCAGCCGCATGCTAGTAGGTGCAGAGCATCGCTACTCTCCAGTCGAAAAAGAATGTCTTGCAGTGATGTTCGCCGTACAAAAGCTGCGTCACTACTTGCTTTCCAACACAGTCTACCTGGTCTCGAGGGTCAACCTCTTGAAGGTCCTTGTCACAAAGGCAGGTTCTCTCAATGCTCGACTGGCAAAATGGTCCATCCTTCTGTCACAATTTGATATTAGGTATGTACCACAAAAAGCAATCAAAGGGCAAGCTCTAGCGGACTTCCTCGCAGAGCATCCATTGCCTAAAGATTCTCCACTCAGAGATGATCTCCCAGACGAACCAGTCTACAATGTGGAGACCTTCTCACAAAGTGCCTCCTGGGATATGTACTTTGACGGTGCAACCAGGACAAATGAAAAAAGACAGCTGATCTCGGGAGTTGGCATCCTCTTTGTTAGCCCCGACAAATACATGATTCCACACGCTTTCTCGCTACTGGAACCATGCACAAACAATGCGGCTGAATATCAAGCTCTGATCTTAGGATTGGAACTCGCCATCGAATCCGGTATCACCATGCTGGAAGTCTTTGGAGACTCTCAACTGATCGTCAACCAGATGAATCAGAAATTTGAAGTCAGGAAGCCAGATTTGTTGCCCTACTACAACAAGGCACAATCACTTCTGCAAAAGTTTGACATCTGTCACATCACCCACATTCGTAGAGGTGAAAACATACGTGCAGATGCCCTAGCCGGACTTGCCGCATCCATGGCAATCCAGGAAGGGGAAAACATGCAAGTCACAGTGTGCGAAAGAAGAATCCTTCCTCCTCTTAACACACACCAAGCAGTTGCTGAATGCCACCAAGTGGTCGGAAGTCGGATTTCAATCCATCAAACTTCAATCGGCGACTGGAGGGATCCGTTCATTGATTACATTATGTTCGGAATCCTACCTGAAAATCCAAAAGAACGGGTAAGCATCCAAAGGCGAACCCCAAGCTTCCATTTGGATATTCCATCAAAAATCCTTTACAGGAAATCCTTCAACGGAGTACTTCTACGCTGCTTGTCACAACAAGAGGCTGAAGAAACACTCAAAGAAGTTCATGCTGGTCTTTGTGGAGCTCATCAGGCTGGACCTAAGCTCTATGATCAGATAAAAAGGTTAGGATATTACTGGCCTACCATGGTAGCTGATGCAATGCAATTTGCTAAGCGCTGCCAACAATGCCAAGTTCATGGAGATTACATTCACATGCCTCCAGAATGGCTGCATCCTACAGCGATCTCATGGCCTTTCGAAGCCTGGGGTATGGACATCATAGGTCCTATTTCTCCCCCTTCAAGCAAAGGTCATCGCTTCATCTTCGCCGCTACGGATTATTTCTCCAAGTGGTCAGAAGCATTTGCGTTTAACGAAATGAAGACCTCATCAGTCCTTCAGTTCCTACGCACCAACATCATTTGTCGTTTCGGTATACCCAAAAGATTCGTCCGTGATAACGGACCACAGTTCCGGGATCATCGATTCTACAGGTTCTGCGACAAATACAAAATTCAAAGCTGTCCTTCGACTCCATACAATCCGGCAGCAAACGGGTTAGCAGAAGCTTTCAACAAGACACTCTGCAAAATCCTCAAAAAAATGGTCTCTAATCACAAAAGAGACTGGAGCGACAAAATGTCTGAAGCTTTGTGGGCCTATCGAACCACCGTTCGAGGACCAACCCATAGCACACCATTCTCCTTGGTCTATGGATGCGAAGCTGTCGTGCCCTTGGAAGTACAAATTCCTTCCTTGAGGGTATCCTTGCAAAATGACATGACTCAAGAAAGCAATGTCAAATTGCGACTCCATGAGCTGGACAATCTCGATGAGAGACGGCTCGAAGCTCAACAAAGCATTGAACTTTACCAAGCACGTATGGCAGGATCTTTCGATAAAAAGGTCAGGCAACGTGCCTACAAAAAGAATGACTTGGTTCTTGCGATAAAAAGACCAATGGTCTTCGCTCACAAGTCCAAAGGCAAATTTGAGCCAAAATGGGAGGGACCCTACGTCATCGACAAAGTTTTCTCCAATGGCGCATACGCACTCCTAAATATGGAAGGTGACAGATGTATGCTGCCCATCAATGGCAAGTTCTTGAAGCGGTACTACCCTTGAAGACTTACCCAACTGGGTAAGAGCAATGCTTGTACGGCCAAAACCGGTTTCCAGGTACAACGCTCGCTAAACCCACCCTTTTTAGAATTTTCATATCAAATGTTGAAATTTCTAGAAATCTAAAACAATGCTTACTTTCATCGTTTCATTGTTCAACAAAAATCCAAGTTTAGGAACCTTTCCCTAACTTGACCAAAATTTTCAACCCTTGAACCCAAAATTCATGGTTTGAAACAAAATCCGGATTCAGGGATTTCCACCCTAGTCCACCCTGCCTTTTACCGCCAAAATGGTTTTAGGTCAAAATTTATGACCCTCGTGTCTTTAAACAAAAAAAAATGGTTTTTCAAAAACCGCGAGGAAGCGACGCTTAGTCGATACTCGCACAAATCGGAAGCAAGCGAACCACGTTCGACACTTCCAAAATCGCAGGGAAGCGACATTTTGTCGATACTTGCAAAATCCAAAACTGTGGAGACGCAACATTTCAGTTGATATCCACAACCCAAATTTCAAAGGTTCGAAAAAACCTAAAAAACTGTGGAGACGCAACATTTCAGTTGATATCCATAACCCAAAGGTTCGAGAAAACCACAAATTTCAAAAATCGTGGGGAAACGACATCAAGTCAGTACCCGCAAAACCAAAATTTTTGAAAAGCAAGGATGCGACATTCCATCGATACTTGCACCCAAATCCGCGAGGATGCGACATTCCATCGATACTCGCAACCGAATGAGCAAGGATGCGACATTCCATCGATACTTGCAAGAACATTCAGCAGGGATGCGACTTTTAGTCGATACTTGCATTTTTGAAAACCAAACCGGCTATAAATGCCACAAAACGGCTATAAATGCCATCAAAACAGGCTATAAATGCCACAAACAGGCTATAAATGCCACAAACCGGCTATCAATGCCACCAAAAACAAAACCGGCTATCAATGCCACAAACAAAAAAACTTGGATTTCAAAAACGGCTATCAATGCCACCAAAACAAACCGGCTATCAATGCCACCAAAAACAAACCGGCTATCAATGCCACCAAAAACCGGCTATAGATGCCACAAAACAAATTCGGCTATCAATGCCACCAAAATTGGCTTCCATGCCACAAACAAAACCTGGCTTTCATGCCAAAACAATCATTTGACAAAAGATTTTCACAAAATGACAACCTTTTGATCAAATCCCATTTAGCAATTACTTTTATTACAAAAAGATTAAAGTGAGCGTAGGGATAACAAAAAAAAAAGTGTTCACAAGCACTACAAAAAAAAAGAGTACCAAAAAAATACAAGTGGTACCAAAAAAAAGTGTTCACAAGCACTGCAAAAGAATAAGTACCAAAAAAAAAATATACAAGTGGTACCAAAAAAAAAAAAGAGAAGGATGGTTTCTGTATACAGGAGCTCAATCAAAGATGGTCTCCAGCCAAGAGTTCAGCTCCCCAAGCAGACTTTTAGCCTCAGCTGTCAAGGATTCCAAGGCACGCTTCTTCAGGAACTTGCCATGAGATGCTGGAGTGGGCTGTACCCCTTCTCTCACACCAGGAAGCTTACCTCGAGCAGCTTGCCATTGTTTATCCTCATCAAACTTCCTTTTGAGAACCTGTTCGGCATCTGCAACATGGTGAATCAGGACAGTCTCCCTTTCACGAGCCTCTGTAATTTCAGCCCATTTGGCAGCGACTTGTGCCTGCAGAAGCTCAAGACGTTTCCTGGCCTCATCGACCTCCCTATCAAGGATGTTAAGGTCATGTGTCAGCTCGATGATGGTTACCTCTTCTCTATTCCTCTTTCGGACTGCCACCTTCCTGCTTTCTGTAGCCTCATCTAGGTCAGACTTAGCCTTATCAGCAGGATCCAGGAACATCTCCTTGAAGAACTGGTCATCAGCTAAACTCACGGTCTCAAACCACTTGTCACCCCAGTGCAATGATCCTATCAACGATCGCCCTGGCACCTGTGACATCCAGACCAGCCTCTTCAGCATCACTGAGAATCTCCTGCACATGCTGGATCATGTCAAATCCGACTTCCAAGTGCCCAGAAAGGAGAGTCTCAATCCAAGAGCGCACAACTCGCACCACCACCTTCTTCGCAAAAAGAAGAGATGGCCCAGCTGAGGATTCGCCCAACTCCATTGGTCGGCTACTCATGTCATCATCTGTTGAAAGAGTAACAAAAGAACTCTTTCCAGCTGAAGCTGCTCCTGCTCGGGAAGGAATCTCAGCGCGAGGAATCTCCTCAATATTGTCAGAGCTGGTCCCAGGAATCTCTACCTCTGGATCAACCTCTGGCATCTCTTGCTCTGAAGCAACGGATCCTCCTCTGCCACTTCAAAACCTGCAAAGGAAACACAGAAAGGTATGAATATGACCCTGTTTGAAAATCATTATCAGAGTTATAACTACAAAATACCTTCTTCGACGACTGGCGGAACACTTTCTTCCTCCATGAACTCATCGAAAGCATCATCAACATTTGCGTCCATCGATGGTTCAAAGTCATCAGAACCCTGTGGCAAGTCAGCTGGCAACAAAAAAAATGTGTTAGCAAGCCAAGTCACAAACAAAAAAAAAAAAAAAAAAGAAGAGCAAAAGAAGTCGTACCAATTGGAGATTCTGGATTTACTCCAGAGTCCCTCGGTTCTTCTTCAGGTGCCTCAACAGGATCCATCACCACCTCATCGGTTGGGACCTCAGGCATCACCAAGTCTTCCTCTGCTAAAAAAAAAAAGAAGAAAAGCAGAAACAAGAAGCAAATCATAACATGGAAAAATCCCATGAAAAGAATTGGAAAGAGAAAAAGGAAGAATCATACCTTCACCGACGGTCTCTTCTTCTCGGCTTCTCTTCTCTGGAGGCTCGTCAGCATCCACTGGCACATTCTCATTAATAGTAAGAGGAACTTCCAAGTTAGGAGAATCCTCATGCTGCCCCTGGCTGCGATGATGACTCCTCCTCCTCTTACTTCTGCGGGCTCGCTTCTTAGAAGAACCTACCCCGCTGTCAGAGTCAGGTTTCCCACTTGACTCATCACTGGATGGTCTGCTCTTGCCAGTAGACTCCACGGAAGCTTGCCTCTGTGCCGCTTGCATCCAAGCGCCAAGTTCGGCTTCCTCCTGTTCTAGCTGCTCCAAAGCCTCGTCAGGTATTTCTCGAACAGCTTCAGAACCGATGACGCCCTGGTCACCGAGAAAGCCTATCTTGTGCTTCTCTCCAGAAAGGAAGGACCAAACTTCCTCTCGCCGGATGCCATCCGACTTTCCAAGGCCCTTTCCAGATACCAGCTTCACATCAAGCTCCTTCCTGGAAAGTCCCCGATATGCCGAGAAGCTCTCCGCGAACCACTTCGCAAAGCCGGCAGTCCGGGAAGTCAGCAACACAGGATAAGAAATCATGGCTGTAGTGTCTTCAGCACTATAGAAAGCCCATGCATTTCTCCCGTCCTGTAAGCCTCCAAAGCACTTCACCATGCTTGAAGGCGCTCCAACAACGCCTTGAGAAAAGCCAAGCTGCAAAGCAAAGCGAGAAGGTACATACGGCTGGATGTCGACGAAAAGATGTCTGCGGTACACCATCGTGCCGACACGTATGCTGAAAAGCCACTCTCTCTCTGCATTTGTCAAGGAATAATGCCTTCCCGACCCCGCCCTGGTAGAGTCTCGGGAGGCACCAAAATCAAAAGCCTTCTTCCGCAACTCCGGAGAAAGCTTTACTGAAGATTGCCCCATCTCGACGTCCCTGAACCGTCGGATCCTCATGCGGGCAAACAAAAGTGATTCGGACACGGCTTTGCCCTTAGCCAGTCGAATCATTAGAGGATCATCATCCTGTGCAGCACCCAGCCGATGGAAGCCAGGACAGTGGTATACATACCACGAATAAAAGATATGGGCTGAAAATACCCTATTCATGGGAAGCCCAAGCCGAACTAGAAAAGCAGCAGCCTGCAGTTCGGTACACAGGTAGGAGTAAAGAGCAGGCACCAAAGCAAGCTGCTCTCCAAACGCCATCTGACAAGCCGGGAAAATACAATGCGGCCTGATGTGCGTTTCCATCTCCTCCAGCAAAAATAGCCTCACCAAGCCAATAAGTGAGGTAAACAGCGAGATCTCTCCGCAGTGCAATGTCAGGACATATGGCGTTTGTGCTTGCACAGAAATCTCTCAACTCTTCTTGCATGGCCAAGATCTTCTTTGAACTTGGATCCTGAGCTCCAGCTTCCTGGGTCATGCTATCAGAAGGCTCCCTACTATCAAAGAAGTTGGGGAATGAAGAGCAAAAACTCTTCCAACTGCTGGATCTAACTTTCGAACCCCCCTTCTCCTTCAAAAAATCATAGAAGGCGACGAGCTGAAAGTATAGAAGCCTGAACTCCTCAGACTGCCCCTCGAGGACGCTGTCAATCGGCATAAACTCCTCATAGAGTTTGCCGAGGATGGGCAATCCGGTAATAGCGCTCAGCTCCTTCAAAGAAAAAGCCAATCTCACCATTCGTCACAACGAAGGTATTGGTTTGAGGGAGGAACGACTCCAGCATAGCCATGAAGGCCTCGTCGGAAAAGATCACGGTCTCCCCAAAAGCGCGGACCGCATCAAAAATCCCGGCTTCCTTCAAAACGGCGCCACCAATCAGCAGGACGCGATCAGTCCACGACTTCCACTCGGAGTCAGCATTGAAGCGACCTCGAAGTCGAAAAGGCTTGATCCAATTGCTGCCGTCACCAGCTGAAAATACCAAGGCCCACCGGTCTCAAATCGACCGACGGATAATCAGAGCCCTGGTAGCCGCTGGATGGCATCAACAGGTCCATGTCAACAGGCGACCTCTCCGTATATCCAGGAGAACCGCCAACAAAAACCCCGGTCTTGATTACATTTGTCCTTCTCACCCAGCTTGGAGGATCTTCCCTCTTGGGGCACGTGGGGGCAAGGCTCAGAATCGAGACGGTGCGATCAAACATCGACCGGGTAGTAACAGTCTTCTTCTCACCATCTGCTGTGAAGGAAAACTGAAAAGATCTCCTCTGGTATGTAATGTCGTCAGGGACTGCATCACCAAAGAAGAAGGTAGGCTTGGGCAAAATGCTCTGATCTTCCATCAGCCATGGACGACTGCTTACCATGATCTTATAGAATTCCTCTCCCTTGAGAGTGATCAGTCGCTGCCTCATCTCATCTCTGTTGAGGGAGTCGCACTCTTCCAGATTTCTCTCAACGTACTGGACCTTCTCAAAAGCCTGCTGAACGGCCGGATTAGAAGATCTAGAAGACCGACGAGGTACGCTTGTAGCAGGCTCTTTACCCTTGTTCGCTCTGGAGGAACCACCTGAAAAGGATGGAAAAGAAAAAGATCAAACATCAAAATGACAGAATCTCGCAAAAAAAAATCTGGCGAAATTTTGACATGATGACGGGGCAATTCCGAAGAAAAGGAACTATCCCGAAAGAAATAGAAAGCTTGAAGATGGGCTCAACATCGCTGCGAGCTCCGAAACTCCAAACTTTCGAAACCTAAAAGTCTCCGCAAAATCAGGAAGGGCTCAACATCACTGCGAGCTCCAAGTTTCCAAATTTGCAAACACTTTCAGGTATGCAATCACATCATGCTACAAATTTAATTTACAAATTAAAGGCATGCATGAACATCTAGATTTGCGAAAAAAAATGCATTATCATGATGAGCAAAAAAAAAAAAAGAGAAAAGAAACTTTCTCTAAAAAAAAAAGGGAGGAGAAAGAAAACAAAAAAAAAAAAAAAAAGGAAACGAAACTCTCTCAAAAAAAAAAAAAAGAAAAAAAAAAGAAGAAAAAAGGAGAGGGGCTGGCCCACAGGCCGTGGCCCACAGGCCACGTGGCCGTACGGCCAGATCCGTACGGATCTGTCCGTACGGCCCACACAAAAAAAAAAAAAACAAAAAAAAAAAAAAAAAAAAAAGAAAGAAAAGAAAGCAAAAAAAAAAAAAAAACGTGTGAAAAAAAAAAGGGGCAAACACGTGAACAAAAAAAAAAGAAAAGAAAAAAAAAAGAAACAAAAAAAAAGAAAGAACTTTTTTTTCCTACAATGGAGTTTTCTTGAAAAAGAAGAACTTACTTGAAGCCATTGATGGAGAAGAAGAAAAGAACTCTTGAAGATCTTGAAGAAGAAAAGCTCTTGGTCTTGAAGCCCTCTTGAGATTATTGCAAAAGAAAGTAGTAAGAGCAAGAGATCCAACCTTCTCTTTGCTTTTATAGAGGAGAGCAAACCAAAGAAGGAAAGAAGAAAGAGGTAAGTGTTACTAATTAGTAACCTTACCAAAAGAAAGAAATTAGAAAGATTCTTTCCAAAAGAAAGGGATCTTGAGAGATTTTCTCCTAAAATCAATCTATGACGGATTCTTTCCCAAAAGAAAGATATCTTGAGATATCCTATCCCAAAATAAAGGGATATTGAGAGATTTTCTCCTAAAATCAATCTATGACGGATTCTTTCCCAAAAGAAAGATATCTTGAGATATTCTATCCCAAAAATAAAGGGATCATGAGAGATTCTCTCCAAGTAAAGATATTCTTAAATATTCTCTATCCAAATGAGATATTTTGGATATTCTTTACAAAAATGACACCATATGAGATCTAAGCCATTTCAAAAGCTTAAGGTCCCATGGGTTAGCCCATATGAGCCAGGTTTGACCACCTAGGCACAAAAAAAAAAAGAAGAAGAAAAATTTTTTTTTTTGGGCTTTTAGTCAAAAAGAAATCCCTCTTACCAAGAGCATACAAAAATGGTTCCATGCCTCTTTTGAGTTGATTGGACCATACAAAAGAAAATTCCAAGCCCCATGAGCTTCCAAAAATCAAACCATCCAGCCTCATCTACCAAATTGAGCCAAAATCTTGAAATTGACATTCCACAAAAATCAAACCAAATCCTGGTCCCCTAACCTGCCACATACAGCCTGTTAGGTCACAAGACCAAAACCAAAAACCAAAACCTGATCCCCTAACTTGCCACATATAGCCTGTTAGGTCACAAGATCAAAACCAAAATTGATCCCCCAACATTCCACATACAGCTTGTTGGGTCACACGATCAAAACCAAACCCGACCCCCTAACCTGCCATATATAGCCTGTTAGGGCACAAGGTCAAAACCCAAACCCACATCCCTGATGTCATCTTCAAAACTTTGCCTCGAGATGGTACGTGATCCCTTTCACTACCATAAAATTCCCCTGGAAGCTCAAAAGGCTACAAATACCAAAAAGAAAGATTGCTCAAAGACTCTTGGTCAAGTCACAGGCTCTCCTTCAAAAAATCTCTTCGAGGCACATCGACTACAAAAGTTAAGCAACTCGCCGCTGTACCTCGAGGGGGCATTTGTTGACACCAAAAATGTCACTTTGCCTTTTCAAGATCCAAAGAGCTATATGAAGTCGCAACCTGCCATAAATAGGCAATGCTGCTTCCAAAAATAAAATCTTGTCAGAATCAAACAAAAACTGCAAGATTCTTCCAGACAGCCAAAAGAGGAGTACGCAAGAAGTTTCAAGCCATTTCAAGATCATTTGGCCTAACTTCGCTTCTCCGACAGCCAAATCAAGCCTCTCGGCGGTAAAGCTCTCCGGGACCATGATTTCCAAGACAGAACCTATGGATCATCTTAAAATGACTCCAATAGGTTCCCTGTCAAATTTCAAGTCAATCGGACGTCGGTTGACCGCACATCAAACCGCGACATCTTCATCGCGATAAAAAGCAAGTCTGCAGGTGATAGGACCCCAAACGGCTTCGAAACTCAAACAAAAGCCTATGGTTGGTCTTATTTATTGCTCAGCAGGCTTCACACCAAATTTCAGGTCATTCCGACATCGTTTGACCCAGTTTCAGCTTCTGACGGGAAATCGACAACTCTGCGCGACAAAGTCTTCGGCTTTCTCAGGAAATTGGAAACTTTGCAAAATAAAATGCAAGGATTCTCATCAGGTTTCCTACAAAGAAATCAGGCCAATAAATGATCAAAATGTCAAAGAAAAGTACAGAAGAAAAAAGAATAAAAAAAGAGCAAAAACGGACGCAAAACGGGACCAAAAAGGGGGAAAACCCCCCCAGGGTCGCAGACCCCTGCGACCCTGGGCCAGGGTCGCAGGCCCCTGCGACCCTGGCCCAAGGTCGCAGGCCCCTGCGACCCTGGGCCAGGGTCGCCGGCGACCATGGACCCCGGGGTCGCCGGGAAAGCCCCGGAAACCCCGGTTTTCGTCGTTTTTTTCGCGATTCGAGGGGTCCAGCCTCTGGTACTTTCCAAAATTCATGATTTTGAGACACCAAGTCCTCTGATATCCGTCCAAAACATGGGTAAATCATCAAGAGTATCAAAGACAGTATTGATCGCCACCCGGTCAACCAAAAAAAAGTGTGCTTTCCACCCGACCGATCGAGAAATCGACAGGACAGATGGCACCGACCCGCTGTTGGCAACAAGCACCTGAGATTACATGGTCATCTGATGACGATCTACATGAAGATCCATCGATGATCATCAACAGAAGAATTCCAAAAGACGTGGCACGGCCCGCGACTCTTCAGCTGCTCGGCGACCACTTAATGCGATTAATTGACTAGCTTTATTACAGTCATTAATCCATTTCTTTGGACGGCCCAATCAGAAGCAAGCATTTGGGAGTTACAAGTCAAGAGATTCATGGCATTTAACCCATGAAACTCCTCCCATCATGGCGATTAAAGGCGATTAAATGCCCTCAATCTCCTCCGGCCAATCAGAAGCCAAGAAAAAGGAGTTACAAAATAAACAATTCAATTTTGTAACTCCTCCCATTATGTGGCTTAATGACATTAAAAGCCCATAAGCTCTCCTAAATGGCTACCAAGAGCCTATAAATAAGAGAGCACTCCAAAGGAATCAACATCACACAGAACATCAGAAAAATCAGAGAAAAAAGCACAAGCACACAGACAGAAATCCAGAGAAAAGAAAAAGAGAGAAAACTCTGCGGAAGTTCTACACCGGCCACCGCAACAAGGTGACAAAAGTCCCTTGGGGGGTACCCCCCCCCCCAAGGTCCTTGCCTTCTCCTCCTGCCTCCAATGGCTTAGATGTGGCTTTTCAGCCCGTCTACTCGGCTTTTTATTGGACATAGGACCTTCCTTTGGTCTTTGTCTTCTAAAAACCCGAGGTTATAGCCAAGCCAAGTGAATCAAATAGCATCCTCTGTTCTCATCTGCATGGATGATGGCGAAGCCCACATATGGCTTGCGACCGTCAATCTAAACGAGTCCTCCACAATCTCCTGAGAAGTTAGATCCTCCTTTTCTTGCTTTTCATTGTAGTTTGTATTTTTTTAAAAGAGACAAAAATCACAATTCTTGTCTTTCATTGTTGATAAGGATTGTAAATCGGCTATAAACGCCAAAATCGGCTATAAACGCCAAAATCGGCTATAAATGCCAAAAAAATCGCCTTTCACGGCAAATCAAGAAAAATGTCTCTTTTCTTAAATATATGTGCAATGGAAAACTTGAAAGAAGTTGATTTCCTTTTTACTTGCGAAGGTTGATCTCCGGATCACCACTTGCAATTCCAAGTAAAAATAGAAAATCTGGCACACCCACAAAAAAAAAGAAATGTTGATGCACGCCCCTTTTGCCCCCCGGTTACGAAAGGGTCGGAACCAAACGGACTCCCACGTCCGCCGACCTCGGTAGAACTGGAGCATTGGAGCGCGGTCCATCAGGGTGCTGGTGCAATCTGCTGAACGGGTGGAGCTGGAGCTGGTGCTCTCGGTGGCGCTGGAAGCTGAAGCATCGGAGCCTGAGGCTGTCCTCCTCTGAATGGGCAAAATCTGGAGATGTGTCCTGTCTCCCCACAGTCATAGCATACTCTGGGCCCACGCTGCTGCTGCTGCTGAGGCTGCCGCTGATACTGATGCTGCCTAGCCTGGCCTGCTGGCCTCTGTCTCTGAAATGGCTGATGCTGTATGGGCAAGGGCTGCGGTCTGACCAAGGCGGCTCTAACTCGCCTCTGCTGCTGACTGGCCTTTATCCGCTGCAGACGCTCCTCTGCCCAGTAAGCTCTCCTCAAAGCCTCCTCATAAGTGTGAATCTCAATGCAAGACATGTTAAGCTGAATGTCGTCTCTCAGCCCATCGACGAACCGACGGATCCTCTCGGACTCAGGTGTGATCAGAGCCTCTGCAAAACGAGAAAGCTGGGTGAAGCGAACCTCATACTGGTAGACAGTCATGCTGCCTTGCACCAGCGCCTGAAATTCCCGCAGCTTGCGGTCTCTGACGTGAGATGGTATGAACTTCCGAAGGAAGTCCGCCCTGAATGCAGTCCAAGCGATCTCATCTCCTATCGTCTCGAAATGACGCTGAATCGTCCTCGACCAGTCCTCTGCGACTCCCCGGAACATGTAAGCGGCTAACTGCACTCTCTGCTGACCGGTGCACTCGAAGACCTTGAAGATCTTCTCCATCCGCACGATCCATTCGTCGGCCACCAGCGGGTCATCGGCGCCAGTGAACTCAGGCGGTCCCCTTTTGAGGAACCTCTCAAATATGACGTTCGGGTCTGCCTCCCGAACGGATGCCGCTGCTGTGCCTGGCTGAGCCACTCTGTCCATGATGTCCAAGACTTGCGTCTGGAATTGGGCAAAATCCTCGGCCTGCTGCTGCTGCGCCGACGCCTGGGCCTCCTGGGAAACGAGGAAGGCCTGCAAGAACCTCTGGAAACGCTGCTCGAAGTCTGGCGAACTACCGACTGCTGGTATCATATGTGATGGAGAACCTTCTCTAGACATCTGTTAAGAGAAAGAAATTAGGTTAGTTTAAGTCCAACACTTAGGACTACACTGATTCTACCCGATCCATCGACCCTATACGTACCCCCACACTGAGATCCTCACTACGTCCTAAAGTTTCTAGTGTATTTTATTTCCTAGAGACTTGCCCGCTCTGATACCATAAAGTGTAACGCCCCAATTCCGGATACCGAGAAAATCGTCAAAGTACCGAAATTGGCGCGCTACTTCCCGGAATATCCGAGAACTTCCAAGATCGTAGGTCCGCAGTGAGGTCCAATTTAAAACTTTTTTAACAATAATGTAACAACAGTTATTATTGCGGAAGCGTATTATAAGCGGAAGCCATACAGAGTTAGCGGAAGCATAAGGTATCATAGTATATATGTCAAATGTAGAGGGGCTGAAGTCCAGCCTAAATGTATGGTGATAACAAATCAAAGTTTAATTACATATTTTTCATTACTACCCAACTCACAACAAATGTCTCTCAAAACCCAGAAAAAGGAACACTCAAACCCCTGCAACTAGTGTCGGCTCTCCACCTTCCGGCTCGACCTCATGGTCGGCCGGCCCCCATCCGTAGTCGCCTGCTACGGGCACCTCAACGAGTGCGAACGCATCGCCCTCGAACTCGGGGTCAAGACCTAAGCACCAAGAGTGGGTCAGATCTAAAGATCTGGCAAGTCACAATATGCAGATAATATAGAATGTATGCATCAAAATGAGTAGAGACATGTATAAGATTAAGAGAGTAACAAAGGTACATATGCTATGCAGTCGTGCAAGATAACAATGTAGAATCATAATAAGCATAACAGTAATAAACCTACACAATATGGCACATCCACATAAGCTGGTCACCGCGGGATATTATGCCGCGGCCCTCCCATACTGAACACAGTCGCGGTAGGGATCCTAAGCTAATGCTAGGGATTACTAACCCTGCAAAACATCATCAACATCATCCACAACGACCGGAACCGGCATCACACCGTCCGTCCCAACAGTGCTCATCATGATAGCCACACAACAAATCTCAATAGCTCCTACCAGTGATGATCAGTCCAGCTGGCTGAGCTTAAATCAACTCAGTGAATGTCTATGCCGACTCGGAAACAATAAAGGTCTGTGTCTGTCTAGGCTTTACCTTGCGTGAACAAGGTCCTAACAAAAGTCCCTAAGAGGTCCAAGTACTCAATATAAACTGTGGATCATAGTCCAAGTCCAATCCCATCATTGGATTCATAACAAGGCCCACCAAATACATGGCCTGATCTATAACAGTCCATATGAGATACAAGTCCATATTCAATGACATATGATCCATTTACAACCTTAATGGGTCACAAGCCCATACAATCTAACCTCTCCATTCTAGGGTAATTCACATCCAACTTAGGCCATAAAAAGGGCCCGCCTAGCCACAGACACGGGTCAATGATCCACCAAATCAGATTGCCGGGTCACCTCTACGTATTCCTAGGTTTAGGTCCTCCATTTTCCATTTAATTAACAGGTATGAGCAATAATAAGGACAATAGAGTGATAGTCATAGTATGATGGAGATGAATCTCCAAGTACACGAATCATAGGGAGATAGCAACAGTCTAACCTAGGTAAATGGTCCACTCTCGGATACAGGTCCATCTCAGGTAATTCGATCTTTAAGTGAAACCACAGATGCTAATGAATATTGTGTTTGGTGCTTAGAAGTTGTGTGCATCATTTGGTAACGTATAAAGGTCAAATCATCTAAGATTACATAACCTGGACTTTAATTAGTGGACCCCACGAGTCAAGGTTGAGCCGTACCATTGACTCGTGGCTGGCACAGTGATGGAAGTCTATTTGAATGGTCAATGGGCCCTACATATGATTGCAACAATAGAAATTAGAATCTGGGGATCGTCACTGTACACAGTGTGCTCAACCGACCTCCTGGCCTGGGCGGTCAGCTCGGCACACTGGAACCAGAGAAGGAAAAACACCCTACAGGCAAAGCCTGCTTGTCCAGGACTTCCTGTGAGTTCGGCTAACTCCCTGGCCTGGGTAGTTGGCCGTGCACACTAAGAATCCTGGCTCAAGGAAATGTCCCAGGTTCTAGTCTCCTTTGTTGAAATCCCGCCTTTTTGGAAATCCATCTCGGAGTTCGGCTAAGCAATGGAGCTCAATTGATACTCAGTTCGGCCACCCAGCTCAGCTCGGCAAAGGGCCTAGCTCAGTTCGGCCACCCAACTGAGTTCAGAAAATGCATTGAGTTCGGCTAGGCATTGAGATTGGTTTAGCTCTCAGCTCGGTTAAGCACTGAGTTCGGCTAAGCTCGAAGTCCGGTCTGGCACGGAACCCGGTCTGGCGCTGAGCTCAGTAAAACACTGAGTTCGGCCATAACACTGAGTTCGGCCGTAACACTGAACTCGGCCTTGAGCACTGAGCTCGGCCTAGACACTTAGCTCGGCTAAACGCGGATCTCATCGACCATTATGCTCGGCAGAACTCTGAGTTCAGCTAGTGTTGAATCCAGCCATCGCTGAGTCCGGCCAGTGCTGAGCTCGGCGGTTGCTGAGCTGCACTAATGCTGAGCTCGGCAACCGCTGGGCTCTGCAGATGCGGAGCTCGGCCATCGCTGGACTCTGTCCATCTCTCCTATCAGTGTTGTGTTCTGTTACAGAACCCAGTTCTGCGACAGGACACAACTTCTCTTCATTAAGCACAGGAATGGTGGTCCACCTCTGATCAGAATCCAGATCAAGTAGCACCCCATGGTCGCACAGGGCCCCTCACATAGACGTAGGGTCCTGATCTACCAAGGGTGGTCCTACTTCGATTCCGATCACAACACAACGAGGTGGGTTCTCGTCATTCCATCTCCGGAAACTCATTCCCGTGACCCAATTCTTCTGGGATTCTCCATAGACCATTACAGAAACAAAACAAATCATTCCTACATCATCCACCCATCATCAACCGGCCATTGATCATCCAAATGAGGTAATCCCATCCATCAATGGCCAAAGGAACCAAACAAACATGCTCAAGGATCGATCTAAACATATATATTACAAATTGAAATTCTACTGCCAATCAAAGGAAGGAAACATGCAATCTAAACTACCAGCACAGTGCACTTGCCTTGATCGATTGAAGGTAGAAGGAAAAGAAAGAAAACCACAGGGAAACCAAAAGGCAGGGTCTCGGCAGGCCTTCTGTCGAGGATTTCTGGGGCGAGAGGAGAAGAAGAGAGAGATCGGAGGAGAGATGATGGTTCGTTGGAGGGAATTGGGGAAGAAGAAGAAGAAGAAGAAGAAGAAGAAGAAGAGAGAAAGGAAAAAGGAGATGAACAGTAGTTGTTAGGGCAGGGGGAGGGTTTTGTTTATATAGGTTGGGTTTTTGGGTTAGGGACAAAATTGCCCTTGGGGTTAGAATAGGATTAGGGTTAGGGTAGAGGGTATTTAGGTCTTTAGGTGGGCTTCTAGAAGATTCTTTGGTGCAAAACCCCCTATAGTAAATACAAAACTCTAGCTAGCGCCTCTAACAAACTAACTAACTCTAAGAATAACAAAAGACACCCTATTGACTCTGCTAATTACACTACTAGACTAACCCTAGGAAAATACATAACTACCCTCACTAAGTCCCATAATTAATATAATTAAAATACTTAAGCTAATATATAGTATTCAAATTCACATTGAGGGCCCACCAGGGGTGGGGTCTCACATTTGGCCCGGAGCCATGCTCTGGGGGCGCACGTGTTCTGTATACGCCGTTTTGTCAGTAATGATAGTCTGCAGGGCATGCCTTAGCATGCGCCGTTGTCCTGTCGTTAGTCCCATCAATATCCGTCAAATCCGCATTGCCGAGGTGTGATGCCGAGGTCGGATAGGTCTGACTTCGGGAACTCTCACCTCGGCGAATGCCGCGATCCCTCAGCCGTGGTCAGCCTTGGCCTAGGGGAGGCATAATCAATCTGCCTTAAGACTGGGGCTAGCACTGATCTCGGCTTAGCGGAAACACCCCCACGCAATTGCCCCCCAGTCTTTTGAGCTCTTAAGAGTATCCCAACTCTTTGAGGTCGGAAGCTGAATAGGTCTCGCCGAGATGCAGTATGCCGCGGTGCTTCGATAACTCTGCTCCCGGGTTTGGGGGAGCTCAAACGTCTCCTGGTTTTTGGAATCCCACCGCCGTTTCGGTAGCTGGCGTCTTTACTTCTATCCGCTGTCGCTTCTGTACCCGAGGCATTAAATGGCGCACGAGAAACAGGCTGGCGTTTCCACGCGTCTCCTTCTGCTTGGCTGGCCCGTCTTCACATGACGGCGCGCGCAGTGAAAAGACGCGCCTTCTTCGTGTGTGGGGGTGTTTCCACTAAGCCGAGATCAGTGCTAGCCCCGGTCTTAAGGCAGATTGATTATGCCTCCCCTAGGCCAAGGCTGACCACGGCTGAGGGATCGCGGCATTCACCTAGGTGAGAGTTCCCGAAGTCAGACCTATCCGACCTCGGCATCACACCTCGGCAATGCGGATTTGACGGATATTGATGGGACAACGACAGGACAACGGCGCATGCTAAGGCATGCCCTGCAGACTATCATTACTGACAAAACGGCGTATACAGAACACGTGCGCCCCCAGAGCATGGCTCCGGGCCAGGCCCGATGGGACCTGGCCCAAAAGTCAGAACCGCCGCCTGACCCGGTAAGGCTAGCATTTAATGAAGCATGGGTAGGTGAGGCAGCATTTAATGTATTATGGGCTGAGTGGACGCAGCCACTCGAGTGGCCAGCCCAATCTTGGGACTCGCCCACGTTAGTCATCCCCATCGCCTATAAATAGCATCTCCATCTCCATCCTAAAGGTACGCAACCCATAACGCACACTCTTACTCTGCAATTTCCCCTCCATCTCCCTTACTCAGTCCCTGAACTGACTTAAGCATCGGAGAGCCTTGCGTTGCCTGCAGCCCGGGTCCTCTGACGTGTTTTCCTCTCTTCCTCTTCAGGTCCAGTCGGGGCCACGACAATCTTCATCCAAACCACTACGGATCCTAATCCCTGGTTTAAAGTCCTTAATTTTTAGGCACTTACAATTGGCGCCGTCTGTGGGGAAGTACTAACCCATACCCCGAAACCTTTCTCAAAACCCTTTCCAACCACCATGGCTCCGAGAAACAAAAGAGGCGGAGAACACCCGAAGTCTCTCCCTTCTGGGCCAATGGTCCTCCCTGGACCATTACCCTACGTGTCCCATCCAGAAGAGCGCAACGCGAGAGGGGAGGCCGCAGAGGTGGACAGTTACCACACCGAATCTGCTTCATCCCCGTTGGAGATGGGGAGTCCACCGCGGCTGAATGCTCCCCCGCAGGAGTGCTTCTCGAAGGGCAAGTCCCCGGCAGCGGCAGGGTCACACCGATCCGGGCGCCACTCGGACCGCGAAGGCAACAGAGCCGACCCCGCTCAAGCAGCAATCAGGGCTCAGAACCTCGCTCTCCAGGAGAAAGATGATCTTATCCGCCAGCTCAGGCAGCAGCTCCGAGAGAGAGAGAGATAATCCCCGGAGGCGGTGATCCCGTAGGCAGGAAGGATCCCGTCACCGGCAAGGACTTAAGGGAGCATCTGAACGATAAGAGTCGCGAGCGGAGTCACGTTGGGAGTTCTTGCCATAACCACATTGACAGGGGGTCGATGCCGAGATCGGAGGCGGGAGATCAGCAGGCTCTGATCGACCGCCTGGTCAAGCAGGCCATCCAGAACACCCTGAGGGAGGCAGGGCTCGCTCAAAACCAGCCAGACATCCCCGACTTCGCTGGCCTCGACTCATCACCCTTCTCCAGAGAGATAATCGACTATCCCCTCCCCAAGAAGTTCAGCGTCCCAAGGTTCGTCCTTTACGACGGGACCTCGGACCCAGCAGCCCATCTCCGGCATTTTACCCAAAAACTATCCGTCTGGGGCGACGTCGGGCACCTCAATTGCAGAGTCTTCTCCTCCAGCCTGGGGGATCTACCCCTCAAATGGTTCTGTGCGCTCCCCGAAGGATCGATCACGAGCTGGTCCCAGTTGCGGGACTCCTTCCTTGGAAAATTTCAGGCGCACAGAGTCATCCCAAAGACCGACAACGACATCATGGCCCTCAGAATTAAGTGGAGTGAAAGTGTCACTCAATTCGCCAAAAGGTTCTGGACGGTTTACAGTCAGATCGATAACTCCTCCGAAGATGTCGCGATCAGGTCCTTCCAGCACGCCCTCCTGCCAGGGTGCGAGCTTCGGAAGGAGCTCGTCCGAAACCCTGCTCTCTCTGTAACCGCCCTCATGGCAAGGGTGAACAAATACATCGAGCAAGAGGAAGACGAGGCGCGGGCCAATGAGAGCTTTGGCGTTTCCAAGGGCCGGTCTCGGAACGAGAACCGTTCTCGGCAGGAGGACCGACCGCGGCAGGAGGATCGATCTCGGCAGGAAGATCGAACCTCTGGGGGGGAGAAGAGGACCTACCGCAGAGAAGAGACGAGCCGAGATCACCACTCTGGTGGCCAGTCGTCGGCCCCGATTCGCGCTCCAGGAGGGGGCAAGAGGCATAGACCGTCCTATTCCTCGCGCGAAAGAGTCAATACGGTCTTCAAAGAGCCGATCCACCAAATACTGGACAAGATCCAGGGGAAGCCGTACTTCCAATGGCCGCGACCCATGAAGAGCGACCCCTCCACAAGGGATCAAACAAGGTTCTGCGCTTACCACAAGCAGAACGGGCATAACACTGAGGATTGTTACTCCCTCAAGGACCATCTTAGGAGACTTGTCAAGGACGGGCACCTGAAGGAGTACTGCAAAGGAGCGGATAGCAGGAGCAACGAACGACCTCGACGCCGAACCGAGGAGAATCATGACAGCGACGGGTCGAAGAGGATTATAAGCGTCATCCACCTGGCCCTTACTAAGCAGAGCAGCGGCCAGGCCCGCACCGAGGCCAGGAGGGCCTCCCATAGGAAACAGATCATGTCGGCCGAGCTCAGACCAGCTTCTAAAAAGGCTCGCAAGGAGAGGCCAAAAATCTGGTTCTCAGACGAGGACCTGAAAGGGGTCCAACTCCCTCACAATGACCCGCTGATTATGACTCTGAAGCTGGGGAGTTGCAAGGTGCAGAGGATCCTCGTCGACCCCGGCAGTTCGTCCGAGATCCTCTACTTCGACTGCTTTACCAAGATGGGGCTCACCGAAGAAGATCTCCAGGAGGTGCGGACCCCCCTGATAGGGTTCAGCGCAAAGCCTGTGTATCCCAAGGGGAGAGTCTCCCTCAAAGTCCAAGTTGGGGGCACATCAGTGGTGGCTGACTTCCTCGTAGTAGACATGCCATCCCCCTACAATGCCATCGTAGGGAGGAGCTGGCTGCACCAGATAGAGGCTGTCCCCTCCTCCTACCATCAGAAGCTTAAATTCCCTTTGGAAAGGGACGGCAGAGCCGATGTGGTCACAATCGACGGGGACCAGCAAATGGCCAAGCGTTGTATGATGGCCGTCGTGTCCGGCGAGGAAGAGCCAAAGTAAGTGCACATGGCAGAACTAAAGGCAGAGCTGGACAGGGTCGGCCGCGATCCAGGAGAAAAGAGTATCGAAGATCTCACCGAGGTCAGGATCGACCCCAGTGATCCCAGAGGCACTTCCTTCTTGGGAGTCAGCTCGCCGAGCAGGAAAGGTCCGAGCTGCTAAGTTTCCTAGTGCAAAGTAGAGACGTCTTCGCCTGGACCCCACAGGAGATGCCAGGCGTGAACCCCGAGGTTATGAGCCACAGACTGAATGTAGACCCTCAAGTCAAGCCAGTGGTCCAGAAGGCAAGAAGATCCGGAATCGACCAGTCTGCAGCCGTGGTCGAAGAGGTGGAGAAACTGCTAGAGGCGAACGCCATCAGAGAGGTCCAGTACCCGAAATGGCTGGCGAATACCGTGGTAGTAAAAAAGAAGACCGAGAAATTGAAAGTTTGCGTCGACTTCACTGATCTCAACAAAGCATGTCCCAAGGACTGCTTCCCACTCCCGAAGATCGACCAGATGATTGACGCCACCGCCGGTCACGAAAGGATGAGTTTTCTCGACGCCTACCGCGGTTATCACCAGATACCCATGTACGGACCGGATGAAGAAAAAAACGGCATTCATCACTCCTAGGGGGACCTACTGCTATAAGGTGATGCCGTTCGGACTCAAAAATGCAGGGGCAACCTACCAGAGGTTGGTCACCAAGATGTTCCGGGAATAGCTCGGCAAAACAGTTGAGGTGTACATCGACGACATGGTTGTCAAATCCACCCAATCTTGCGACCATCTGACGGATCTCGGCCAGGTATTCGACGTTCTCCGGAAGTTCGGGCTAAAGCTGAACGCCTCCAAATGCGCCTTCGGGGTCGGCTCCGGCAAATTCTTAGGGAGCCTCGTCACGCGACGGGGTATCGAAGCAAACCCGGACCAAATCTCCGCGATCCTGGGAATTCAGAGCCCGGCAACAACGAAGCAGGTCCAGCGGCTCACCGGCATGGCCGCCGCCCTCAACCGCTTCATCAGCAGGTCTTCCGACAAGTGCCGCCCTTTCTTTCAACTGCTAAAGAAGAACCTAAGGTTCGAGTGGACCCCGGAATGTGACTCGGCCCTCCAAGAACTCAAAGCTTACCTGGCCTCGCCTCCGCTGCTGTCAACCCCGAAGAAAGGCGAAGTATTGTATTTGTACTTGGCAGTCTCCGATCATGCTGTGAGCTCAGTGCTGGTCAGAGAAGATGAAGGGCAGCAGAAGCCCATTTATTACACAAGCAAGACCCTCCTCGACGCAGAAACCAGATACCTGCAGATGGAGAAGCTCGCGCTGGCCCTCGTCAGTGCCTCTCGGAAGCTCTCACACTATTTCCAGACCCACACGATAGTGGTGGTGACGGAGCACCAACTCAAGTCCGTTTTCCGAAAGGCCGACTTCTCCGGACGTGTTTCAAGATGGGCCGTAGAGCTGGGGCAGTACGACATCCAGTACCAGCCCCGAACAGCGATCAAAGCGCAGGTCTTGGCAGATTTCATCGTCGAGTTCACTTCCCCAAGTTCGTCGCCGAGCCCACTCGACCCCGAACTGGGGGGCAAGGGGCAGAATGACTTAGTCTCGGAGACTGATTACGAGCGATCTCGAGACGCGTCCCGAGATTCGGCTTGGAAGGTCTTCGTTGACGGGTCTTCCACCTCTAGAAGGGCCGGCGTCGGCGTAGTCCTCCAGTCTCCGGAAGGGCTAGTCATCGAGCAAGCCCTGACCCTTGACTTCCGAGCATCAAACAACGAGGCAGAATATGAAGCATTGCTGGCAGGGCTGAATAGCGCCAAGGTTCTCGGAGCTCAACAGCTGGTGATCTTCAGTGACTCGCAGTTGGTGACGAGCCAGCTCACTGGAGATTACCAAGCTCGCGACGACAGAATGGCGGCCTATTTAACCCTCGCCAAGAAACTCCTCTCCCAATTCCCGGAAGCGGAAGTCAAACAAATTGGCAGAGACTCTAACTCACACGCCGACGCGCTCGCCAACCTAGCTTCCGCCGTCGAAGCTGGAAAAAAGAGGACTGTAGAAATAGGCTCGCTAACATCACCAAGTACAGAGATCAGCCCGCCACGGCAAATTTTGTGCGTCGACCTCGGGCCCAGTTCGATGGATCCCATCATCGCGTAGCTCAAGGACGACCAACTCCCCGAGGACAGAGCTCAAGCTCACAAAATCAGGCTCAGGGCAGCCCGGTTCTGGCTCTCTCCAGAAGGAAAGCTGTACAAGAAATCCTTCACGGGCCCTTATCTCCAGTGCATCCACCCAAGCCGAGTTGAAGACTTCCTCTACGAGATACACGAAGGCATCTGCGGAAGTCACATCGGAGGAAGGTCACTAGCATACCGGGCTATAAGCCAAGGATACTGGTGGCCATACATGCAAAAGGACGCACAGATGTACGCTATGAAATGCGAAAAGTGCCAGAAATTCTCGCACAACCTCCATCAACCTGCGCAGGATCTGAGCCCGCTCTCCAGCCCATGGCCCTTTGCTCAGTGGGGGCTGGACATTGTGGGACCCCTCCATCGAGCTCCGGGGAATAAAAGGTGGCTGATAGTGGCCACCGACTATTTCACCAAATGGATAGAGGCGGAAGCGTTATCTTCCATCACTGAGCGGGACTCCAAGAACTTCGTATGGAAGAACATCGTCACAAGGTTCGGCATCCCTCGAGTCTTGGTCTCGGACAACGGGACCCAATTCGACTCCAGCCTCTTCAAAAACTTTTGCAAGGAGCTCGGCATCAGGAACCACTACTCGACTCCGGCCTATCCCCAGAGCAATGGCCAAGCCGAAGTCTTCAACAAAGTGGTCTTGGATGGGCTCAAGAAGAGACTCGATGGGGCCAAAGGAAGATGGGTGGAAGAACTACCCAGTGTGTTTGTGGGCCTACAGAACCACCCCGAGACGCTCCACCTCAGAAACTCCTTTCTCCTTGGCATACGGAATGGAAGCCGTGATCCCGCTTGAGATCGGTCTTCCGACGCTCAGATCCGAACTCTTCGACCAGAGCCAGAACGAAAAAAATCTAACCTTGGGTTTGGACCTGACCGAAGAACGCAGAGAAGCAGCTTCCATCCGATTAGCGGCCTATCAGCAGCGGCTCGCAAAAGATTACAATCAGAGAGTTCGGGAAAGGAGGTTCTCCATCGGAGAGCTGGTCCTGAAGAAGGCACTGCCCGCAGACAAGGACCCGAATCAAGGCAAGTTGGCCCCAAACTGGCGCGGTCCTTTCAAGGTAGTCTCGACTGCAGGACGGTCCGCATATAAGCTTGAGGACATGAATGGGAAACTACTGCCGCGGCCATGGAATGCGTCCCACTTAAAGAAATTCTATTTCTAAAGATGTAATGTGTCAGAATCAATGAAAGCAGCTTTTGCCGTCTTTAATATGTGTCGTCTCCCTTCAACTGACTTCGGCACCACCGGGTCCACCGCCCTGGAAAAGGCTTCGAGTTCAAACTCGGTCGTTTCCTAAAAGCTCCGGGTCTACCGCCCTGGAAAAGGCTTCGAGTTCAAACTCAGTCGTTTCCTAAAGCTCCGGGTCTACCGCCCTGGAAAAGGCTTCGAGTTTAAACACTCAGTCGTTTCCTAAAGCTCCGGGTCTACCGCCCTGGAAAAGGCTTCGAGTCTGAACACTCAGTCGTTCCTAAAGCCCTGGGTCCTTGACCCTGGAAAAGGCTTCGAGCTCGGACGCTCAGTCGTTTCCTAAATTCCGGGCCCATACACCCCTAGAGCTCGCGCAGCCGAAATCTCCGGGACTCTGGGTTCAGACACAGCCAAGATCACCAAGATTCTGCGCTCACCTCGGCGCACGACAGTTCCTCTGGGCCAAAGCTAGTCCATTTCGGCACTTACCGAGCTCATATACTTGGCTAATATCATTCCCTCGTCTTTTTATTGCGGAAAACGCTCAGTGCCTTGGATCAAACCCTGCCTCGCATTCTAAGAGCTACAGCCACTGGGCGCGGCTACTTAGTAGTGGATTCCCAAGGTACGGGGCTCGGCCATATGGCCGAAACGAAACACTTGGAGCATTCAGATCAAACACAAGCACAAAACAGATCAAACACAAGCACAAAACAGATCAAACACAAGCACAAGGTCAAGAGAAACACGGGACAGATATGAAGAAAGATTTCCATTTAAAATGATAAGAGTGTCCCTACATAAAGGGCACGATGCGCCTGAACAAAAATTACATCAAAAAAGAAAGGAGGGAGCAGCGGCGGATGGACTTCACGTGGCGTGAGTAACGCTACCCGCGCCCGCGGTCGCAGCTGCAGAAGGAGCCTCGGATGTAGATGCCGCGGCGGGGTTCGCGGCTGCAGCTGGCGCCTCAGGCACTGTGGGGGGGAGTTCCGGTCCCGGCTGGACAGCAGGGCCCATCTCTGCATCCTCCGCGGCGCCCGAACACGGATACTCATCCGGCCTCACATAGGTAGGATGATCGTGGGAGATGCCTATCTTGTCCAGGGCCGCCCTCCACCCCATCTCCCAAGCCGAGATCCGGATGTCGTTGACCTGCGCAGCATACTCTTCGCCCGCCGCATCGGCGCCGTCCTGGAAGGCGAGTTTGACTTCGGCTTGGAGGGTGAGCTCTAGCTCAGCTTTTTGGCTCTCCAGCCTCGCAACAGTCCTCTCCAGCTCGGCCTCCTTCCTCTTAGTCAGATCAAATGCCGACTTTAATTTGTCGTGCTCGGCAAAGAGGGATCGGTGCGTGTCCTCGTACTCCGACACCTTCGCTTTCGCTTCCTCCAGGTCTTTCTTGTGCTGTTCACAGACAGCCTGGATTCTCTTTAGCTCGGCGTGGCACTTCTGGATACGGGACACCGAGATCTGGGCCATCTGGACGCTCTGCAAGGAAGTAAATCCATCAGTGAGCGAAAGCCGTAAACAAACAGGGAGTGTTGAAGAAAAATTGGACTTACACTCGTATTCGCCTTCATCTGCGCTGCCAGCAGGGAGATGTCGTCCATCTTGTCGTGGTTCTCCATGTCCCGCGGCAGGGCGCAGGCAATCCCCAAGCAGGCGACCACGAGCGGGCCCCCCCCCCGAGAGACGATCCTCCACCGTCAACGGCCTCCCAGGCTGGAGCATGAAGCTCGGCTTCCAAGGGGCAGGGTGAGCCCGCGTTGCCATACCAGACCCGGACGATTCCCCCGCCGAGCCCTCGACCCGGGCCCTCTTCCTGGCCTGGTCCTCCCCCTGCGTGGCCAAGGTGGTGGAGGGCCCGGGAGTCCCGGTCCCGGTCGCGGCAAGTGGCGTTGGGGTCCGGGTAGGTGGGGGCGCGGAGGACGATGAAGGCGCACTCGACGATGCGGGTGCGCGGGAGGAAGATGGCGCGCCCCGACCTTTGCCGATCACTGGCACGGCCTTGAGGTTTCGCAGGACTGGCATCGGGCGGGTCCTATCCATTTCTTCCTCGGACTCTGTCTCTGACAGGACGATCCTTCCGATCGTCTCGGCGTTGTCTTCGGATCCCGAAGTGGACGCCTCAGAGTTGGACGCAGAGCGATCCCCTGGATCCGCCGCGGTCTGATCTTCGTCCGCTCTGGTTTCCTCTTCTACCTCTGTCGTGGCTTGCTTGCGGTGGGCAGTCTGCTTCTTGTCCTTGTAGCCGCGGTACCTGGGCTCGTACCCCAGCAGCCTCCACGCAGACCTGTCGCCGTGGCCGTGGTAATTTTCTAAGGCACGGATCCAAGATCTGTTCAGCTCCCAGCCTTCTCGGAAAGCAGCCGCTCTCCTCTGACGAACGCCTGCAGAGCAAACAGAGGACATCAGATCGGCAGTACAAAAAAGCAGGAGGAATAAAAGGGCGTACTAAGGTTTTAATTACTTGGAGGGGTGCCGTAGTGACGAGGGATCCTGAAAGATCTTTCCGAGATAGGCTCGTCATCGCCGAACTCCCAGTGCCAGTGACCATCAGACGATCGTCCCCGGCATATTTATTGGAGTCTTCCAAGGCTTGCACGAATGGCCTCCGTCCCGACTTGACGCGAAGGTAGTACATATCCTTCCCGGATTTGTAGATATCGTAGGCTTCATCGATATCATGGACGCCGAGACTGATGCCCAAAATTGTATTGAGCGCGTCCGTACCCATTACAATCTTGAAACTATTAGGCATCAGTTGGCAAGGGCAGAGGTGCCATGCTCGGAGACACTCCCTAAGCAGAGGGCGGAGGGGAAACCTAACCCCGCCCTCGATTACGGCCACCAAGGGAAACGGCATCCAGCCGTCGTAGAAATCCCCAATGGCATAAGACATGACAGGAGCCGCCATGACCTGGACCCCATCTGGTATACCATACCTAACCCTAAGGTCGGCTAGCCCCCTCTCGGACTCTATCTAGTGGCTGTAAATGCCCATCTCTCAGATAAAAATGCTAGGGGAAGGAAAGAATGTGCTAAGGAGCGAGAGAAAACCCTAGACAGAGGGGACCCTAGACAGAACAGAGCCCTAGAAAGCAGAATGAAACAGAAAGAAGGGAAAGGAGACTTACGAGAAGATCAAGACGCAGAACAGAGCCCTGACAGCACCTCTTTCCGGCGAGAGTCCGGAGAATCTCTGCAGCGGTCTCTTTCGATCAACAGAGGCGGCAGGGGAAGAAGGAAAAAGCTCTGAGAACAAAAAGTAGAAGGGAAGAGAAAAGCTCTGGAAAACGAAGGATGAGAGACAGAATAAAGGAAAGGAAGAGGAGAAGGGGCGAGCCCCCTACTTATAGCTAAAAGTAGGGCGCCTAATCATGGCGCCTTTTCGAATTTCGAAGAAGGCGCGTCTTTTCACTGCGCGCGCCGTCATGTGAAGACGGGCCAGCCAAGCAGAAGGAGACGCGTGGAAACGCCAGCCTGTTTCTCGTGCGCCATTTAATGCCTCGGGTACAGAAGCGACAGCGGATAGAAGTAAAGACGCCAGCTACCGAAACGGCGGTGGGATTCCAAAAACCAGGAGACGTTTGAGCTCCCCCAAACCCGGGAGCAGAGTTATCGAAGCACCGCGGCATACTGCATCTCGGCGAGACCTATTCAGCTTCTGACCTCAAAGAGTTGGGATACTCTTAACAGCTCAAAAGACTGGGGGGCAATTGCGTGGGGGTGTTTCCACTAAGCCGAGATCAGTGCTAGCCCCGGTCTTAAGGCAGATTGATTATGCCTCCCCTAGGCCAAGGCTGACCACGGCTGAGGGATCGCGGCATTCGCCGATGTGAGAGTTCCCGAAGTCAGACCTATCCGACCTCGGCATCACACCTCGGCAATGCGGATTTGACGGATATTGATGGGACTAACGACAGGACAACGGCGCATGCTAAGGCATGCCCTGCAGACTATCATTACTGACAAAACGATGTATACAGAACACGTGCGCCCCCAGAGCATGGCTCTGGGCCAGGCCCGATGGGACCTGGCCCAAAAGTCAGAACCGCCGCCTGACCCGGCAATGCTAGCATTTAATGAAGCATGGGTATGTGAGGCAGCATTTAATGCATTATGGGCTGAGTGGACGCAGCCACTCAAGTGGCCAGCCCAATCTTGGGACTCGCCCACGTTAGTCATCCCCATCGCCTATAAATAGCATCTCCATCTCCATCCTAAAGGTAGGCAACCCATAACGCACACTCTTACTCTGCAATTTCCCCTCCATCTCCCTTACTCAGTTCCTGAACTGACTTAAGAATCGGAGAGCCTTGCGCTGCCTGCAGCCCGGGTCCTCTGACGTGTTTTCCTCTCTTCCTCTTCAGGTCCAGTCGGAGCCACGACAATCTTCATCCAAACCACTCAAAACAAGAATCCTAATTCCTGGTTCAAAGTCCTTAATTTTTAGGCACTTACAATAACCAACAAAAACTTATCATGAAAAAATAAAAGGCCAATCACTTGGTAATATTAAGATTCAGACCACATTGACTGTAATCAAATAACAATTCTCTCTCATCCCTTGATAAAAAGAAGAAGAAGAAAGAAGAACGACACTATATTATGTAACAATAGCAAAATAAAAAAGACATTGATCAGCTGTACTACCCAAATGACTCTTTATCATCATCAAATAGTAATCTTGGGATCTTGGAATCTCGGGACTTCAAATCAAAACAATGTGAGAGGCAAAAGATGAGCAACAGCTGACATTGGAGCTTTCTCAAGAATCCATGTGGTTTCATACCAGCCGATGGGTTGTCGTGGGAACAAGAAAGAACATCTTGGTGATCATGGTTTGCATCGTCCTCTTGCATACGAGAGAATTCCTGCGACAATAACTTCTTGTTGTTGTGATGTTCTTTTTCGCAAGAAACCATGTAATTTGGCGTTGGAATTCCAGGTTTGCCTCGGCGAATTCCACCCATCAAAACTCCATAACAATAAACAGGATCAGGAGTTGAATACTTGTCGTCACAGAATAAACATGGCTTCTCAAAGGAACAGGAAAGAAGGTGATAGTCCTCATCTTCCAGAATGACATCTGACATTCGAGGAGGAAATTTCTGCTGGTGAAGAAGCTCCTGTTCAGTGAACTGAACCTCTGATGAGTCCATCTTTGAGGTTGATTGATAGAATGCCATTGAAGAAGAAATCTGTACGAGGTTTGAATGAGAGAGAGAGAGAGAGAGAGAGAGAGAGAGAGCGAGAGAGAGAGAGAGAGAGAGAGAGAGAGACCCAAACTGTATGGACTCTTTTGGAGATGGAATTTAAACAACTCCTTATTAATGCAGTTGGTTATGTCTGAAACAATTAGCTAGAAAGTTGGTTATATGAAATATATAGAGACACAGGTGGGCACCACAAGACAGCAATCATCTGATCCGAAAGCCCCAGTATCTTCATTTGTAGGTGGGCCCACTCATACATTCAGACATGTTTCTGAGTTCGGATCACTCATGCTTCCCAAGAACAAGGGGAGTGAGTGGAACTCATGCTGGATCCCACCGACTGAAAATCTCAACTTCCCAAAGTTGATATATGCCCTTCCAGTAGTCTCCAATGTTTCCAAATTTTATGCATATAGAAGTTAATTGGTTCAATGTAAAATTTTGAATATATGATTAATAATTCAATAATTCTTATAAATTTATGTGATTGAATGCTCGATTGATGGTGGGACCAATTCCTACTTAAGTAAAATTTGGGAGAATTCCATACAAGGAAATTGATGGCCAACTGCATCTAGGATAGTCATTTAGGGTGGTCAATTCTTGATATATTTACCAGCAAACACAAGTTGAACCAAACCTTGTAAATTCAGGGTATAGGTTGAGCCTTTTTCCTCTCTTTTAGGTTCATGATGATATTTCTAACTTGACTAAGAATTGCTGGATTCATATTGTCTGTTTCTTGCGATCTAAGCTGCCACTCCGAACTAAACCCAACTTAACCTAGATCCAATCCAAGCAAACTAATGTCTACAAATCGGATACAAACCAGACCATTTTAATTATTCACTGTTTTAACTCCTAGGTTTGATTTAGAATCTCACTTTTAACTTGATTAATAAATGGTTTGTGTTTGAATCTAACCTAATACAATTGAGCATAAACCCCTATCCCAAATTGTTTGGACCCATTGCCACCCTTATTAACACCCTGGCCTATAAGGATCCAATCAAACGCACTCAACAAATAATGAAAAAGATAGTTAAAAGGGTATTGTATTAAATTTACATTCTTCATGAATAAAAGATTCATCCGAAGTGCCTTTTCATGAAATAAAATAAAACAAATAACAAGATAAAGAAAACACCGATCACGCGATAAAAAATGAGATTCGAAAGACAATATTAACTCTACCAAAATGACATTCTATGATGCCTAAAAACAAGGAAGAACAACACTTTATCATATAACAATAACAAAACGAACAAGACATCAACTGTATCACCAAACATACTCTTTCAAGTAATTATAAGAAGATAAACAAGACATTGACTAAATAAACAAGACATGTAGTGTACTATCCGAAGGATGATTACAATAACATATTCAATATATATATATATATTAAGGGTCTACATAGCTTTGATTATTTTCATATTTGAGAGTGTATTTAGCTTTCTTTAATCATATACTGTTTAATAAGTGCAATTGTATATTTAGAAATTATTTTGAAGCTTGTTTATTGGATTGCACAATTGCACTCTGCATCGTATTTCGAATTCAGATCCAAAACCGAATTTTTTTTTAAAGTTAATGTCAAATCTGGATACAATACATAGATTCCATATTGTATTTGAGTCTCGATCTATAAATAAATAAAAAAAAAAAAAAGAATTTTGGCCTTCATCCACCTATGTTCCATCTTGGATCTGATTAGTTATCATCTGGCCAATAGGCCCCTCTTTAGCCTATTTAATTTATTTAAGTAATTGATTTTCAAATAACTTTTAAGCGTCCTAGAGCTAGTATTTTTTATTTTTACTAAAACCTCCTTGGTCTGATGGTGAGATAAATAATTATTAGTTTTTTTATTGATAAATGATAGAAATACCCTTTGTCTAATATTAGCAAATCTCACAAACTCAACTCAAGTTAGATGGGGCCCACCTGAATGCATTATGACGTACCAAGGGAGTAATGCTGATGTGTGTTAGGAAAATAAGTAATATCGAGCCAATCAAATGATCGCAACCCTTAGTTTTAGGTCCTCAAAGCTTATTAGCTATACATTGTGTGTAAACTTTTGCAATAGAATCCGCGAATGAATAACGTCCAAAATGGATGTGGATTTGGATAAATTTTTATATTTTGAGATATTTGTTAGATAAAGGTATTATTGATTAAATCTGAGAAGAAAAAAATCCAAAAGTAACCTCAAAGTTCAGGCCTATGATATTTTGAACAAAGTTCAGGCCTAACATTAAAAGTGGGTTCTATGAATTAATAAATGAAAAAAATGGTCACTAAGTTTTTAGGGTGACAAAACACACCATCAATAGCTACCCATCATGATCTCATCCCACTGTATTCATCCTTTTTGTAGGTCACTCATTTTGTACTTGGCTTCCATTAACATTATCAAATTTTCAACCACAATTTGTACTTGACTCAGGCCCAGCTCAGAAGGGCCCACGTTAAAAGCTTGAAAATGATTTCAGGGCTTGAATCCATGTCTCAGTGGAGCTGGATTTGGAAGCTCTACTTGAACCCGATGAATCACCATTTTTCATCCTGCAGTGCAGACCCACATTTTTTTCAACCTCCATGTAAACCCACGGATTTCTCCACATTTCCCCTCAAACATCATACTCATTCAACAAGAAAAGAAACCAATGGCCAGCTGTCTATGATTAATGTAAAGAACAGGATATAATCAATATAAACTCAATCCATAAACTCTTTCTTATGTAATAAAAACAAGATTGCAAACAAGACATTAATGTTCATCTTCATAATATCAAGATTCAGAACACATTTTTACTGTACCCAAAAGACATCCATCCTCTCATGCTGTGAGACCCCTTCCCGAGTTAATCTTGATTAACTCTAATTAATCGAGCTTAAGATGGATTAAGCGTGATTAGTTAATTTAAATGTGATTAATGATGAAATTGGATGGATCTTAAGAGAAGGATTACAGTCTGATGACATAATTTGGAAGGCATGAAATTCATTAAGTTGAGTTTTAGACTCAACTTAGTGTAATAAAGGACTTTTCCGTAAATACAAGTTTATATGTAGTTTGTCAAATTTGGTGAAACTTTATACTTTCATGTGTATTTCAATGAGTACATGAACTTTCATAATACACTGATTTCATTTGGATTAAGATGGGACAAGTGGATCTTCATTTGACTCAAAGTGGCATTTAACTAAAGCAAAGGGGTTTAAATGCAAAATTCACTACAAGAAAAAACATGTTTGGTGACATGAAAAAATGTCACCGAAGGCCCATTTTTTGTCACCTATTATCATTGGTGACACGGGATGGGGTGTCATTGTATCCATGACACTAAAAGTCAAGGGTGACAAAGTTTGTGCACTTGTCACGGAATGATGTCAACAGTGACAAAAATATGGTGTCACGGAAGAAAGATTTTCCATGACATAGTAGGATGTCACCGAAAGCAATGGTGACAACAATGCGGGTGTCATAGAAAAGAGATCTTTGTGACAAGAATTGTCACTAAAAATATTTATCATGACAACCAAATGCGTGTCACCGATAATATTACCAGGTTGACACACAATGGTGACATACTCTTTTTGTCACAAAAAAACACAATCAAAATATTTGTACCACCCAAATTATCATTTCTCACCTGCTTACAAAGTTTCAAATATTTGTATCTAGATACACCCATTGGCAAAACTTATACCACAAAGACGCAAAATATCATTCAATCAAATATCCAACAAGTCAACATTCTATCATCCAAGTTCGCAACCCTTCAAAATATTCATCCTTCAACAATAAACACTTCAAAGTTAATAGTTTTAGCATAACTACAAAGCATCCATATACGGTGTGTCGTGTCAAATTAATTACAAAAATAATTCAAAACAAGTAACTCCATCTTGGTCATCTTGGTTAACTGCCAAAACGTCTTCAACTCCATCTTGGTCATCTTGGTTAACTGCTAAAAAGTAACTCCATCTCGATAGTTACCTACTGTAAAAAATCACAACAAAAAAATATAATTATTTAACATGTATGAAGCACACAACTAAACGTATGAGAAAATAAAATGTTTCTTCTTCCTTATAGGGGCCCTTTTAGAAAACACTTTCCAGGCAATATAGGTAGGCATACTGAAAGTATATTTTGATGTTCAACATCTATAGAACTTTTTATTGGTTACACCTTGCAAGGATTTGTTCGAACCTGATATCCCTATTTTAAAGTGTTTCTGTCATAGACTCATAGTGTCATCTTTTACATCTTTAAGGGCACTTATGCAATTCTACAGAAACTATATGCACTTCAGGGGAAAAAAAGATTCTCTTACATTTTCCTGGTTCTATAATCCTTAGGAACATGAATGAAATCATCAAAATCAAAGTCACAATAGTAAAA